>JASAMX010021704.1:0-30464 GCA_030248175.1 Microlaimidae sp. YZB2_3
GTGGTGTACTTGGTTCAGTTCATCTCATGGGAATTTTTTTGCGGAGGAATTTAAATATGTGAGATTTTCAAAACGAGTATAACTCACTAGGTCCACACTGCAGTGCTTCTTTAAACTAAAACAATTAGGTCATGAAAATAGAAAATAAAAATTTAAGAGTAGGGTAACTGACTTGTATTAGGCCAGCCTTAATTTCGACCACCGGCTATCATTTTTTACCATTTAAGAAATGAATTAAGTATGGCTCATATCGATTTTCATGTCATCTATTTAGCCAAACGCCAGTTCAATTAATAAATTTCCGCATGAAAACAACAGCAGTCAGGTGGCCGAAATTAAGGCATGACAAAATTTAAGTCAGTTATTCTCCTTAACAAACTTTTTAACCATAAATGACAATAATGGATTGACTTAGTCTGCTTATGTTACATAGATTAAATGAAAAGGGTACCTACCAATCTTTTAAAATTTTTAATCTAGATAATATTTGCCTACGAACGAACTGGGAAATATTCATTTTGAGACTGTGTTTACTGTAAAATTTATTGTTACTACACAACAGGCCAAGCAAATTTTTTATCAAATGGCATGCCAATATTCTCTCGATTTCAAGAAACCCCTTTTATTTTAAAAAATTTAAAATTTTTAGCAATATAGAATTTAAAATTATGGTGAGGAAAATACTAAAAACTTTCAAAATTTTTCTTTTAATAAACAAAACTTTTCAGAATTTATATTTCTAAACTGAAATAAAAATAAAAAGGGGCTTTCAGAATTATATATTTTTGGTTGAAACATGAATGCTTACAAAAGAGTTTTTACAAAAATTAAAATCCTACAAAAATAAAACTCCCATATTTGAACTTTTTTGTTGTTTTTTTCATTTTTTTTTTGGTACAGAGTCTTACAGAATTTCCGAAGATTCATTTTTTTTATAATGAAACATCAAGATTTATAAAAATAAAAAAAAATTATAGAAAAAATATTAAACAAAAGAATTTTGTGCGTTTTAAAAAATCCATTTGAAATTTTTTTACATACAAGAAAGTAAAAACTTGCATGTTTTGTAATATTTGTATATTTTGTTCAATATGCACACACAAAGTATAATAAGTAAATAATTTTTAAATCGATGTTTTTTTGTTGAAAAAACAGCATTTTTTAAACATATTTTCTTTCCATTTAAATATTAAAAAATTATAAATATAGATGTTTCATTATAAAAATGAATCTTCGGAAGTTCTGTAAGACTCTGTACAGAAAAAATGAAAAAACAACAAAAAAGTTCAAATATGGGAGTTTTATTTTTGTAGGATTTTAATTTTGTAAAATTTTCTTTTGTAAGCACTCATGTTTCAACCAAAAAAATATATAATTCTGAAAGCCCCTTTTTATTTTTATTTCAGTTTAGAAATATAAATTCTGAAAAGCTTTGTTTATTAAAAGAAAAATTTTGAAAGTTTTTAGTATTTTCCTCACCATAATTTTAAATTTTATATTGCTAAAAATTTTAAATTTTTTAAAATAAAAGGGGTTTTCTAAAATCGAGAGAATATTGGCATGCCATTTGATAAAAAATTTGCTTGGCCTGTTGTGTAGTAACAATAAATTTTACAGTAAACACAGTCTCAAAATGAATATTTCCCAGTTCGTTCGTAGGCAAATATTATCTAGATTAAAAATTTTAAAAGATTGGTAGGTACCCTTTTCATTTAATCTATGTAACATAAGCGGACTAGCTAATTCGATTATTGTTATTTATGGGGAAAAACTTCGTTAAATAAAGTAACTGACTTAAATTTGGCCAGCCTTAATTTCGGCCACCGACTGCTGTTGTTTCCATGCGCAAATTTATTAAATGAACTGCGTTTGGCTAAATAGATGACATGAAGATCTATCTAGCCATACTTAATTCATTTCTTAAAATGGTAAAAATGATAGCCGGTGGTCGAAATTAAGGCTGGCCGAATTCAAGTCAGTTACCCTACTCTTAAATTTTATTTTCTATTTTTATGACCTAATCGTTTTAGTTTAAAGAAGCACTGCAGTGTGGACCTAGTGAGTTATACTCGTTTTGAAAATCTCACATATTTAAATTCCTCCGCAAAAAAATTCCCATGACTATTTTATTGTTTGCGCCGTTTATTTAAAAACTTTTCCAAAAGCAATAATCCAAGTAGCCGTCAATTAGTGTATTGCTTTATTGTATAAAAACGTATTTTCACGTTAGTTTCAAAGTTCAAAGTTTATTCTAGTAAAGTTACTAAAAAACCGTATAAAAAGTACAAACAATTTTTAATAATTGTGACTCATTGTCCCGTAGGATGGACGATATAGCTTTTAGTATAAATATTTTCCGGCAATATAATAAAATCAAAGAAGTTATATCGTAAAATCAATGATTAAAATGATCGAGTAGTAGGATTTATATTAAAATAAATTTTCTAATACATAGTAAAAGGAGGCAATATTAATTCAAGAACGACATTTTAGGTTTAATTTTCAATTTAACGCATACATCTTAGAGGCATTACTTTAATGCCATAGTGTTTTCATTCTATATATCAACAGGAAGTTAATTAATGCGAACATTGAAACCAGATATGTTTTCAATACATTTAGACGAATTTTTGTTTGTTGTAATTTTTAATGTTATAAATTTGACTCAAACAAGCAAAAAACAACAAAGTTTGTATCAATACTTTAAAAACATTCCATGTTAATTTAAGAACTATTGAAACATAACTGTTGTTTTATTTAGACACAATAGTCCAGAAAGAAAATCCAGAAACTGTTAACGTAAAATTTTTACAAGTAAAATTAATTAATGTTTAATTATACTTCTAAAAAACCTAGAAAAAACTTTTTCTATAAATGCAAATAAACAAATTTCTTTCTTTCTTTCTTTTTCTATTATATATATATATATATATATATATATATATATATATATAAATTTGTTTTATTTTTCTAAAGGCACAAAGCAAATGTTATGATCACTTTTATTGAAATATTTAAAAATTTAAAACACGTACACAATATAATGCATAGAAATAATTATTGCTAAATACCATAAATGACTGATATAAGTGCTCTAAATACTATTTGTTTCTAAGCATTTTAGTTCAATTAGGGTTTTTTATATGTTTTCTCTCCCGCAGTGTAAAGATTGAAATAAATTGAAAACTAAGCAATGTAATATGCTAGACCCATATTTTCTGCAATCAAAACTTGTCGTTTTTACATAAATTAGCATGTATCAAAATTGTTTGCTAACAAAAATCTGACAAACTTTAAAAGACAGTTATCCTAATTAAAGTAGATTAAAACAGCTAATCCAGACTATTTCACAAAGCGGTAGATTTTGCTACTGAGAAGCTTTCTCCGTGCTAAAAAAATCAATATATTTCTGCAGTTAGACTCCAAAAATGTAATATAATTATATTTTAACGACTTCCAACAGTTCTAAGCTTTTTCGTTCAAATATTATTTTATCAAACTACTTTTGTTTTATATTTTTTGTAAAGGTTTTGTTTTATTACGCAACAATTTTCACCAAAAAAATGTGACTTCATATATTGTTCAAACACTTTTACTGCTTAAAGAAGTGCGCGCCCTAGTAATGGCTTTACTAAGGGCCATTTGACTAATCATATGCGCAAAAATCTTTAAAATTTTTTCTAATTAACCATCTTTTAACGTTTGGCTTTTGCCGTTTAGACATTTCACATTTTCAATGGATTGCTGTAATAGAAATATGAAATGCCGCATCCTCTAAATAAAATAACCGAAAAAAACGGTAAATAACAAAGTGATTCCCAAAGAGGTACGACGGGCACTGTCCATAAAGACCCCGTCCCGATAAAAGTCGATTTCCGATTCAGAGTACAGTGAGTGCCATAGTTGTAGTCGGTAAGCGGCTGCTTCTGTGCAATTGTCAAAAAAACAGGAAAATGTCAAATTTAGCTTGGTATAATAGCTTATCAACGGCTTATTAAAACCCAACTGCTGCATAGTTGTGTCGTTGAAATAAAGCCTATAAATTTTTAATATTACGCGGGGAAGTTTTTACATTTGCTATATACGTTCCTGACGTGGTAATCGGGGTACGGGATCTTCGGAACCGTCATCAGGGAACTTGGAGCCGTCCAAAAATTTCAAAACTAAATCCCCGAAAATGGGTACTTGGAGAAAAAAGCAAAAAAAATGTTTTGGGGTTTGATTAAGGCTTTTTAGGGTTAGGGATAGAGATTTTTAAAAATTTAACGCTTTCGGCGTCAAGTTCCCCATTTTTAGCTACAAGTTAAAGCTCCAAATTACCTCGGCTTCAACGACTCTAAATTATAATGGGTACTAACAGTGATTCAGCTGCGCTCTGCACTTAAACATTTTTTGAGTGCCAACAAAATGTGAAATTTATCTTCGAAGGACATGTTGTTTTTGACTATTTAAATTCCGTTAAATTTTTGTAGAATCTTTTTATTGGCGATATATTTAAACCATTAAGCTGATTTAATTATAGATTAAGCTTATTTTTTGCAAAAAAAAACTTTAATTAAAGTTTAAAAAAAACAATTTCCAGTTAGTTATTTTTGTTGTTTATTTCAGAGCCAGAAACTTAAAACAACACGAAACAGTAAAAAGCTAATTATGATTTGATTGAAAAAAAAATTTAAAACACACATTTGGACAATTTCCATAAAATTTCTTGTTTTCTATTTGCTATCATGTGGTTCATTTTTGATTACAAAACTAAGATGTTTTTTTACAAAAAACATACAATTTTTACATTATCAAAATAGGTTTTAATATCAGGAAAATATAAAGTTTAGTTATAAAGCTAAAATATAAAATATGCTTTTTTTACTTTATTAAATAACTTTTTACTTTATTATCAAAACTATTCTCTATTTTTACTATTCTTGACTTGGATAAAAAGATCAAAATGTTTGTTTTTAATTTAATTGAACCAATGAAATGATAAGAAAACACCATAACGGATTAAAAAATTCTATAAAATGACTCATAGAAACTAAATTTTAAGTGATTATTAATTTTACCTAAATGTACTTCCCATATCAAATTGCGTTCTACAAAGGAGACCGGTAGCATAAATTCCCGTTTTGAAGGAGAGAATATACTTGTCCGGGCTATATTCTATTGTGAATGAATCATATACCCGGTGATAATAGACCCCCACAAAATTCTCAGCCTCTTCTTCTTCTATTCGACACTGAAAGTTGATGGAAGGAATACCTGTAGAGGCCCAGAGTTCTTGAACGTCTCCTGTAGTATTTACATAGTATATTATTGTATAAAAACATTCATCATTTGTTAAAATATAATATTTTAAACAAAAGTAACAATAATTGTACAAAAACATTCATTAATTGTCAAAGTATATTATTTAAAAAAAAGTAAAAATAATTGTACAAAAACATTTATGATTTGTCGAAATATATTATTTCAAACAATGTAACAATATTTCCGGAGGCTGAGTAAAGATTTTACAAAAAAAATCATGAAAATTCATTTTTTTTTTTGATTTTGTACCCCAGCTTTAAATGCAATTAATTTAAGATACTCCTAAGTACTACATAATAGTGTTTTATTAATAATAAACTCAATTTACTAAACTAAACTAATAATAAACCTAATATTTGAGTTAAAATCCAATGAATGTACCCGCTTGGGCTTTTAGCAGCAGACCATTTGGGAGATCGCAGGCGGTTTCAGGTTCCAACCACGGCGGCAGATCTAAAGCCATGTCCACCGCGTACATTGTCATGATTTGAGCGTAACTGAAATAAGATTTCCAATATTATTGAAAAATTTAGAAAACCTGCACTCTAGCTTGAAGCCAAAAATGGTAACTTGGAGACGAAACTTTTATGCTAAAATTACTAAAACCTATATCAAAAATTAAGCCCACAGCTAATCCAAAACTTTTTTTTTATTTTTGACTCCAAGTTTTCTGCTCTTTGCTAACGGCTCCAAAGACATATGCCATGCTTCTACCATGCCAAAAAAAAATTTGTTAATCAAATAAACATACATTATTGTACAGAGTTGACAAACAATATAAACAAAAAACACAACATTATAAATGACCTAAACACTTTGGCATTATATAATTTTATCAACAAAAACTCTGGTATCTATCTTAAAATTAAATTGAATCTTGTAACATGGTAAAAATTCTAGTTTACAAAGCAGACATGTATTTTTGTAAAAAAAACTATGCGTTTGAAACAAGGTACTAACTGCAACTAGCTGTACATATCGGACATTGAGCACGATAATTATTATTAAATCGCACATCACCATACAGATGCAGTTAATATGGTACGGAGACTTTAGAGCCCCAAGCAAAGAACCTGGAGCCTTGGAAAAAAAATTTGGAACTTGGAGCCACAAACAATGGAAGCTGGGAGCCTTTAAAAAAATGGTTTGGGGTTAGGTTTAGGCTTCGCTTAGGCTTAGCTAAACGTTTTAGCGATTTTTATTTTCGGCTCCTAATTCCCAAATCACGGCTCCAAATTTCCTAGTTTTGATTAAAGGTCGATAGAGCCTTAGAAACTTGGAGCTGTAACTTGTAGCCCAAAATTCGAAATTTAAAGCCCCAGGTGAGAAACTTGGAGCCGTAAGTTGGGAACCTGGAGCCGAAAGTAAAAATTGCTAAAACGCTTACCTAAGCTCAAACGAAGCCTAAATCTAACCCTAAATCAAAAATATATAAAACAAGAAAATGTCCGACTGTACACTAAAGTTTTGACCAAAATTTAGCTAGAAAAGTCGCACTTTTGAACTTGTGTGCGAGTTTTCTAGTTAAAAATCCGCCATTTTCTGCTAGTTTTTTTGCACTGCGATTTTAGCACAGTGTTAGTTTTTTTACGGTGAGGACTGCGATTTCTTTTGCACTCAATACTGTTTTATTCGCACTGCGATTATTTTCGCACTGCAAGTCTAGCTGCACAACAAAAAATAAAAACAAAGCGGAGCGAAAATTTTGTGTTTAAATGAGTGAAAGTCGTTTTATTGACGTTAAAATGTGAAAACTTTTTAGTTTTAATAAAATAAAGTAACTTTCCAACGTTTTAAAATTAAATAAAACAAGTTTCGTAGTGTTTTATCCCAAAAATGACTACCAGCGTCTGTATTTTTTTGTTGTGCAGCCAGACCCGCAGTGCTAAAATAATCGCAGTGCGAATAAAGCAGAATAGAGTGCAAAAGAAATCGCAGTCCCCACTGCAAGAAAACTAACACTGTGTTGGAATTCGTAGCGCAAGAAAACTAGCAGAAAATGGTGGATTTTTGCTAGAAAACTCGCACACGAATTTAAAAGTGCGACTTTTTCCGCAAAATTTTGGTCAACAATTTAGTGTACAGTCGGACATTCTCTTGTGTTATTCTTGCCCAAACCAATTTTTTCCTAAAGGCTTTAAGTTTCCATTGCTCCTGGGTCTAAGTTGCCAAAAATTTCCGATGGCTCCAAGTTCCCTGTTCGTGGCTCCAAAGACCCCGCAGCCATACTTTTGGCTCCAAATTCCAGCTCTAAGTTCCCAAGGCTTCATCGACTCTAAATCGTAAATATTGTGCTGGATGCCGAGTTTATACTGTCGTGATGAGCGGTTTAATTACAATACGTTTAACAAAAGAATTATTCTCTTACTTTCCTTCAAAGTCCACACTTTGAGTGGTGCTTATAAAAGCTGCAACCTGGACATCAGGTAGCACCAACATGTAACTGCGATAACCGGCAAGTTCACCCGCATGACCGAAAAATCTGTAGCCTATATAAACACGTAAAACAAACTTAGTCTGGGCTAGTCCTAATAACTTGTCTTGGTGTAAGCGTCGAAAAAGGTTATTAACAATTAATAGCTTTATCTAAAAATATGGTTTTAAAAATATTTTTTGGTTTTTTAATTTGTAATTTTTACCAAACCTCTAAAAAACTAGTTTTAAACTATATAAAACGTTTTAATTGAAAATTATATTCTTTATATATTATAGTCTTTTTGTATTTGTTATTTTTTATTTATGTTTGTAAAACGTCTAGGATTATTTCCCTTTCTACAAAAATTTTTTTTGGCTGTTTGGTACCCAAAACATAGGGCGTCTAATTTTTTACTTTTCAAATATATTAGTAAAATAAATATAAATAATTGTAATAATACGCTGATTTTTATATGAAAACCTAAGCTAATATTTTTGCAATTATTAATTTGGTCATCAATTATAGCAAAAAAAAACTGTCAAAGTGTTTCAGCGGTACATTTGGTGGCTTGTATTATTCTGTCAGCACTATTATTATTAAAATTAGCATTTGACATATGATTTGCAATATAGAGCGTGATGTACTTTTTTTTTGACTTCTTAAGAAAATTTTCAGTTGGTTTTACTATACAACAATAATCGTGTCTTAATAGATTTTGTAAAATTTCAAATAGAATATCAAACAAGATTTTGCATTCTTAAGGAGCAGATTATTAAAAAAAAATATATCGTGATGGAGTGCATAACTTTATTTTTGGGCTCCGTTGAGGCTGCTTATAAAAAAACGTTTTTGTTCTTGATTCAGATTGTTCATGGTAGGTTTTTTATGACATATGTTTATCTAATGGCGTGTTCTTGAAGATTGTCCAACATTTACCTCTATACATTCCTCCGTATAAACCCATTCCGTAGAAATTGTTGGCGTAATCGACAGGATCATTCGGACCACCGAGTATCGGATCGGACAGAGATATCGCCGGCTGCGCCATATCTTTTATCACATAACTTTATTATAAGTAACCAAAAACTTTATGTTGTCAGAAACCTTTCTGACAGCGGCTCCAAATGTTAGGGTTTTTGAAGCCGTCAGAAGGCAACTTAGAGCCGCGAAAATATGAACTTGGAGCCGAAAGTAAAAGAAACGATTTGGGGTTACTTTTAGGATTTCTCTTAAGCATACGTATGTTAGCAATTTCAGATTTCTGGCCCCATTTTCTACCTTTTCGAGTGCTAGTTACCCATTTTTGGCTCCAAGTTCCAGCTCCAGGTGCCCTCGGCTCCAACAACCCTAAATCATACGGACGATTGCGCTTTAAATGGGTTATTACCATGGATAGGTCTCTAATGGCGTGTTAGCACGTTATTTAATACCCAATGTTTTTGTTTTGTTTTATTTTTTGAGCAAACTCATATTACGTTATTTAATACCCAATGTTTTTGTTTTGTTTTATTTTTTGAGCAAACTCATATTTGACATGATAAATTGACAATTTTATGTTTTGACGTAATTTTTTTTATGTTTCACCTATTTTTATTTCTTTATGCAAAAGAAGAATACGGTTTTCCCAGCGTATGTGCAAATTTCCCAAATTTTTTCTTTGCAAAACCATTAAAATCGAAATATTTAAAAAAGCATTTTGTCATTTTGTTTTATTTCGTAAAGACTGAAACTTTAACTACAAGACAAAATTTTAGAATTTACATTGTTTGGTTACCTAGTAGGTGTGTCAGGGTAAGTGTTCGCTGCACTGAAAACAGATTGGTTAGTTTTAAGCATTCGAATTAGATAGGTCATGAATTTCTGCATGTCGTTTGCAGATGCACATATTCCACCTAAAAAAGTAGAATATACTGAACATTAAGAAAAGTTGTGTTGGAGCAAAAAATATTAAAAAGGTGAAAACTACACATATTTTGTCATAAAAATTGTTATGCTAATTAATGAAATCTTATGTATTGTATTTTCTTAAGAACCCCAAAAAGGCTTGTTTTTCAGGTTTTATGTTCCCTATGTCTGACTATAATTTAATAAAAAGTTTAAAAATTTTAATTAAAATAATTATTCTGAGTGGTAAAATGTATTTATTTCAAGATTCATAAAGATTTTTTGGATCAATTTTTTACACTATTTATATGGCAAGTTTTACCTGCGGGAATGAAATTTCGAAAAGCTCTATTATAATAAATTCGACTGAAATCTCCCCACTGCGCCACAGTGTCATCGAAATAACCCGAAACGGCAAAGTTTTCCCAATCATGTGGATCGTCAATAAATGTGGAATCCACCTTAATACACGCACAAAAACACAATAATAATAATAATAATAATAATAATAATAATAATAATAATAATAATAATAATAATAATAATAAAAACATAATCATAATAATAATAGTAATAGGAACTTCAAAATATAAAGCTTTCGAAGATTGTAAGCCCTATGCTTATTAATTAATTTATGAATTAGAATTAAAAAATAATAAAAATCCTAATTTAGAAATTTAGAGCTCTAACATAGGAAATAAAAGCCCTTAAGCTTAAATGCTAATAAATATTTCTAAACCGAAAACTTAGATACGGCTAAATATAATACTTTTAGCCTTAGGTCATAAATTTCGAGTTTTTAGCTATGTCTTGGTGCTTAAACTTTAAAACCTGAAGCATAAATTGGTAGTTTTACGGTCACCAATGTGGTGTGGGGCTAAATCCTAAACAAATTAGAAAAACATTAACACCTAAAATTTATGTATTAATGCGTTAAAACTTGTATTTTATGATTTAGCATTTATTTTTATTTTTATTCAGGTTTTTGCTTTAATTTCGTCGTGAAAAGTGGCATTAAAATAGGTTGAGCTCCTAAGCTAGGTTTCCTTGGATCAACCGATCCCTAATACTTATATTAAATTTGTTTTGGACTAAACAGAAAAAAAACTTCTTTTAATATTTAAATTAGAAGAAGTTAAATTCTAATAGAGACCTGCTAAAATTCTATAAGATAATTGTGGCAGAAAACTTTTTTAGCACTTTAGGTTTAAAAAATTAATGAAAGGCGCACCTTCTAATTAATTCGCAAGGTATTTGGTATTTTCATTTCATGTCGGGACCTTCGACTTAAAATTTGTTTTGCTAAATAAGTTTACAGTTTTCTTTGATATTTAAAATGCTAAGACAAGCTAAGTAATGAAATGATTTTTTATAAATTCACCTGATATCATTATTTAAAAAAATATATAAAGTTTTATAGGCCATAATTTTATAGCCTATAGCATAATTTTTCAGAAAATATTCTTACAGTAAAAAAACCTACCATATTCAATGGACCGAATAGCCATTTCCTCATTAACGATTTATAATCGCCTTCAACTTCTCCACCTCCACCTTGCAATTTCTCTATTAAATAACCGGCAAACGCATAGAGCAGATTGTTGTAGATAAAGTTACTTCTGTACGCGGCGACAGTGGGTATAAATGGCTTTAGATAACGGATCTTTTCGAATAATTCCTGCTGAGTTTGAGCAATTCCTAAATTTTTACACGGTGTCGTCGAAAATATGTCGTTAAAACCATTTAAGCTTTTAGGTACTTGGAATAGATAATTTCTTCTAGATCACACGTCGTCAAAAGATACAAAAAAATTATAACGCAAGCGTCACAGTAAACATGAAAAATTTCTGTCAAAATAAGTTATCGCATTGCGCATTAAATTTTGTAATTTATCATTATTTTCGTATGAAGCAAAACATACCGCCATATTAACGGCTTTTTAAAATCAAATATCAAGTTTTAAGTCCGAAAAACATTGAAAAATTCAGATTTAATATAAGGCGACTTTTTCTTTAATGTTTCTATTTATTACATAAAACAAATTAGCTGTCAATGTATTTGTTAAATTAAAATGTGTTTTTATTTTGAAACTTATGTGTTTTGAAACTAAAAAACACTTATGTGTTTTTATTTTGAAACTATTTTTAACAACCTTCCAATGATTTTGAATTTGAAATTTTATGGCTAAAAAGGAATGGCTCTAGCTGTTCGGAAAATTTTTAAATATTATTTTTAGAAAACTCTGTGACATATTAAAAATGAAATTTGTGTTAACAAAGTGTCCACAAACAAGACAAATAATGGCAGACAAACTTTTTTATTACTTGATTTAACTCTTATACTAACATGGTGCTTACTTATTAAAAGTGCATTTATAAGTACTGCTTTAGTAAGTTACGGCATATTGCAAAATAAATATTATCTTATTTTATCTTTTATCTTATATATCTAAATAATAGATATACAAGAAAAAATAGGAAAAATCAAAATGGCCATATATAGTAATTAATAAAAATGCTGTAACTGTTATATATTTTAAACTGCATTCATAATTAATTAAAACTTACCGGTTATGAGAGGGAAATAATCGTTTTTAATCGCCGATCGATGGGACAAAATATCACGTACAGTTACCATATCCCGATAAGTTCTGGAGTTGGGTTTGGAATTTAAGTAATCAAATCGTACGTTGGGATCTCTTGGCAGAAGTTCCACCAGCGGCGTATCCATGCCTTTTCTAAAATAAAACTGAATACATAATGAAAACAAAAAACTTTAGCAATATTTGATTGTACGAAAATTAGAAAAATTGTATCTAAAAATTTAAAACCAATAAAAAACCCACTAATCCGTTTTATAATAATTCCAAATGCAGACCAAGATTACTTTTTTAAACTAAAAATTATTCCTTTTTTTGAATTTTTCACCTTTTTTCAATAATGCCGCATTTTTTAATGTATTTCACGTTCACCATACAGCCAGTGCTACTCAGGGATTTTTAGATACTCGGAACTGACTTTGATGGAATTGGTTGGTTGTATAGTGAGTAAAAAGCAAAGAGTGGATTGCATGTGCAAACTGAAATCTACATGCCGACTATGCTTTAACAGTAGCTTTGGCATAAAGAATTTTTTTCTGTTTCTGATCGATTGCGCGTTTAGAAAATTTACTTAGGCTTAGACTTAAATTTACTTACTAAGCCAGTTTTTACAAATGCTTTGTAACATTTTTAGAGCATCAAAAATAATTCAGAATTTACCTACTCGAATTCAGGACGATCACTGAGCATTTTTCCAAGCAGTGCAGCTGTGAATGTTTTTGAAATGGAACCTTTTGACAAATTTTTCGTTTATGAATTTGTATTTCTAATAAAAATTAATATAAATTCAATCTAGAACAATTTGTATAGCTCTTTTTTATCATTGCTTCTTTATTATTCTCAGAATAACTCTGCTTGTTTATTAAAATAATGCGCCATTGAATGAAAAATTATAAATTAAAATTAAATTTTGTTACCGAAACGGTTTGTATTGAAATCACTTACATAAAGTAACTGATATAGATTCGGCCAGCCTTAATTTCGGCAACGGCTGCTATTTTTACCATTCTCAAAGTAAATAAATAAACTGCGTGTGGCTAGATAGATCGTCATGGCATTTATCAAATCATTCATACCACAATTCATTTCTAAATTTGCGCATGGCAAAAAGTCAACCGGCGGCCGAAATTAAGGCTGATCGAAAATAAATCAGTTACTATGTTTAAAAAATCAATTAATTTATATGTTTAAATAATTAATTATGTAAACATTTTCCTGTATTCAATTGTTGGTATTGCCATGTAAACGAGACATTAACTTGTATTATTTTGGTTCAATTAAAAAACGGAGACGCTTTCTTGTGAAATCTTAAGAAATTAAAAGTTTATATCTAAAAATACGACAAAATGGAAACGAAAAAATTGCCAATGCAAAATCTTGTGTCGCCCGAAGCAGCCAATTGCGTAATTCGCGGTATGGGACCATTTGCTCCTGCACCTGAAGTCACTGGATCCTTAGTACCGTAGCCTAAATATTAATTATAAATTAATGATTAGACCTAAAAAATAGTTGTTTTACCTACCACAGGTTCTATTCTCGAGCAGAAAAAGGCAAACTAGCCTAAACGCCGTTACTAGCGTTATTAAAAAATATATTATGTCTATAATATAGACATAATATATTTTCGTTGTTACTCTGACACAAAGAGTCACAATGACTATAAAATCAACGTGACTCTGACTCATTTTGTTTATATTAGTTGGGTTTTAAGATATAAAAAGAGTCACAGTTACGAGTATTTTACGACGCATCTGGCTCATTGTGTCAGAGTATAAATAGCGTATATACTCAAAACATATTCTTTAAGAATCACGACGTCGCTGGTTATTTTTTTTAATACATATGTGAAACAATGTGTCATTTGTTTTTGCATTTTTTCTTTTCTTTTCTTTTCTTTCTTCATTTTTAGCCTTCAAAACAAAATCTTTTTTAAAACATAGATCTCACGAAGAAAATGTAAAAAATTGTTGCTATGATCTAATAAAAATTCAATTAGTTAATTGCTTTGTACGAGTACAATTAGTTAACATTATTCATAGTAATTTATACAGAAATTTAATTATCATTAATTTATTTTGTCAAAATTATATGCGTTAGATGTAAGAATGTGCTTGGATGTCATTTTTGACATTAGTGGATGCGGATGCGAATTATACAAACAAAATCTGCGGATGCGAATGCGCATGTCTATTTAATGCATTTATTTAATGATTCTTATCATATCGTTTTTATTTCTGCAGCACATTTTACCTACTGTATGTTGATTTTCCATTTTGAAAAAACAATAGGTAAAAAAGCGCTAATGTTAGTTAGAAAAGTATTTTATTGCGATATAGGGTGGATAGATCCGAGGAACATAAACCTAGAACTTGGAGACAACAATAAAGAACTTGGAGCCGTGAGTTGTGAATTTAGAGCCAAATGTAAAAATCACTAAAAAGTTTACCTAAGCCTTAGCGAAACCTAAATTTAAGCCCAGACCAATTTTTTAAGGGCTCCCAATTCCCATTGTTCGTGGTTCCAGGTTCCCAAAATATTTCGATGGCTCCAAGTTCCCTACTTGTGGTGTAAAAACCCAGTACCTTTATTGCATTTTTGAGCTTTTTATTGCTAAAACACTTGTTTAATCTTAAAATTTTAGTTTGGAAGGGGTTAGAAATCCATAAAACATTTTGTATTAAGTAACTTTAGAATAAAAATAAGCATTAAAAAAACCACTGATGTGAGTTTAAAAATCTGTGGATGCGGATGTCGAAAACAGTGCGGATTGGCGCAATTGCGGATATTAAGCACATCCCTAGTTTGATTTCGAACTGATAATTTTTCACCTTGATCCTTCTAGTTTAGTTACTTATAATTTCTTTTTATCGAACTGCAAACAACTCCGCAGTGCATTAGCTCTTGAACAGATAAATCACACAAATTTAAATACCTGAAGAAAATAGTAATTCCGATAGTGCCATATCTCCACCGAGTTTAACGACAGCCACGGAAACCGCTGGAATGTTTTTGCACTTACGCAAGGCTGAAATTAGTTTCTCCAATTTTTTCTGATCGAATTCACACCGCACGATTTGATTTACGTTCGAGAGTAAAAAAATTGCAAGTAATAATAACAACCTTTTCATTTTCTTGAGCTGATACTGAAGGAATTCCTATGTAAGGATGGATTTTTGACGATTTGAATGAGATTTATAGAAGAATTTGATTGTTAGGTTTTGTGCTTTTTAGCATAGCTGTAACGCTTTTCTTTTTAAAGTTGTTTGAGTCACAGCGGCATCTAGTTTGGGGTTTCATAAATCTTTGCCAATTTTCACCAACAAAACACAAATCTCCCATACTTGTTTGAATCTGAAATATTTTCAGTTATGAAAAATCAAGTAAAAATTGTTATTTTAGTTAAAGTATAACATTAATCAACTAAAAAATTTAATTATTACAATTATTTAGAAGTAAATTAATGTTATCCTTAAAAAACAAAATGACGCATGATTTTTCGGAATATGATTTTAACGTTGAACAAATAAAGCCCTAAAAGGAACTAATTAGTTGAGATAAAACATACTAAGTTAGATTAGAAATAGAAATAAAACTTTGAAATGTGACTAATATAAAATAGAAGTAAGCTAAATATAATTTAAATACATAAAACACTATACGAAACAAATAAGTCAAAAGGTCCTAGTATATAAGAAATAATCAAATTAAAAAATACTACAAAACTACCCGCTACTTGGGCATTAGAATTTCGGAACATATAGGTATTTCATCCAAAACTAATAAAAGTATTGTTCCCAAATTTTCACCTATCTATGATCATGTTTTAAGTTGTGATAAATTAGTTTATCAGCCTCGTTTTACTGACTTTTGTGTAATTAATTGCTTCCGCGTCCAATGATTTTTGTTTGAAGATAAAAGAATCGATTTGTATAGATAGGGACAAGCCAGTTTTAAATAAAAATGTTCAAAGCACTGTGTTATTTTTATTTTAATTTGTAATCACGGGTTTTAAACATTTTTATTTCTTTTCTATTGTTCGATTTTTTTAAAGTGTATTTTGTTAATTGCCAGGCTCTTGTTTTGTATGTACATGTATGTTTAAGTGCGCGCAGTTTTATTTAAACTAGTTTTTCATTTTCCGCATTTTTCTGTGTGTTTTCATTTTTTTGTATTCTTCTGCCAGTAAAATTGTAATGTTTTATCCTTTTATTATCTTTATTTTTTGTAATTTACTCATTCTAAGTTTTGTAGTATTTTTTAATTTGATTATTTCTTATATACTAGGACCTTTTCACTTATTTGTTTCGAAAATTCGTATAGTGTTTTATGTATTTAAATTTTATTTAGCTTACTTTTATTTTATATTAGTCACATTTCAAATGTTTTATTTCTACTTCTACCCTAACTTAGTATGTTTTATCTTTTATTTGTAATTTGCTTATTCTAAAGTTTTTATAGTATTTTCTTACATTTTTTTGTTTTTTTAATTGTATTGTAAATTCCAATATTAAAGATAAATTCTATCAGGGTGAAAATAGATGAGTGGTAAAGTAACCAGTCGTTCTTCGATAAAATATCACGTGCAGAGAAACACATGACGCAACTAAATAATAATTGGTTACATAACTGCTAAAAACTTTTTTTTAATTTTTCTCGCTATTGTTTATTTCTTCCTGGCGGAGAACGGTTACGCCCTTAATTTCAGCCTGGAAGACATTAGCTTTAGTTGCAAAATTTTGGTATCAGTTACTTTTTATAAATGTTTTTGTATTTCTTCTTCTTTCTTTCTTATTTTTTTGAAATTGGAAAAATAGGCACAACAAGTACAATAAAATTAATGATATTTTATTTTTTTGGTTTTTACGAAATACTTGTATTATGTAGTATTGTGCTTTGTTTTATCAACAATTTTTATTCTATTCATTGCATTTCAAACGAACATTAAAACAAAACACTAAATAGAAATTAATCGTAATACAGTATAAGCACAACCTTTTAAAAAAATAACAAAAATTTAAATTAATAGAATTTAAATCTTTCTTTGATTTAGTAATGTTTTTTATAAGCATTAGTAATGTTTAAGATATTTCAAATAAAAAAACTAGCATTCATGGCGGTCTAAGACAAAAAGTTTATTAATTATTATTAACTTAAGGTGTCTAAGCATTATCAGAAATTTTGCTTTTTGGAACTCGTCAAAAAAGGGAAAAAACCTAAAATCAGTATACTTAATAAGTTAATAATGCTCGTACGAAAATATAAACCATTTACATATATAGAAACAAAACCCGTGCTACCAAATATATTCTTTTCCTATTGTTTGTACTGCTTAACACAGGTAAAAAAGTTAGAAAAACAACAAATAAATGAATTTGTGTTTACTGGGCATTCAAACGGAAAACCGAACTAATAATTTATAAATTGGATGGGATATTCTTATAGAAACCATTCAAATCAACATAAATAAACTAAAATACAGCAGTACATAACTATGACAAAAAATTATAAGTATAAAATTATGATAAAAAAGCCTTTAGAGTTATTAATTTTAAAAAAATTGAGGATAAAAGTTTTTTAAGAGCAGTTTGAAAAAATTTGTATTATTTTAAAAATGATAATAAGCTTATTTTTGGTAAAATCACAACCTAATTTTATACCTTTTCTTCTCGTCAATCATGCACAGAATCTTTACAGGCAAAAATGAAAAGAAAATATTACAGAAAAGCATACAAACAACAAACAGACGAAGTGTGTGTGTTCAATTTTATAAACTTCTCTAAATTTAAGTTTATAAAACTGGAACACTAACCTAAAAGGAAAATGCTTGATTAAACCTATTTAAAAAAACAACGTTATATAAATAAACAAATATGCAGTATATACTAAAAATCAAACAAAACCATTATTAACAAACCATTTTAAAAACAAAAAAATAGAAAAATGTAAGTATATCTACAATGTACCAAATAATCTCTCTAAGTAACAACACTTCAATGCTTACGTCTGTCACGAAATTGGTGTTTTAGCAATCGGTTACAAACATTTAACATTTGCTCACCTCTCCAAGCGTAAAGTTATTCCACTTTGTTATACTTTAGTGCTTCTTAAGAAACGACTTTAAAAATGAAAGCAATGTTAATAAAATGGTTTTTTTAGACCGGTTTACTTTATACTTTTAGTGTAAAAAACTATTTAATATATCATTGGCTCACTTTTGAATTGATGTCATTGTTTTGTTTGTTTTTTTACATATAATTTATTTTTCATTTTTTCAAAGAAATCTTTAATACAAACGTTATTGAAATCAAAAATTACAAGTTTGTCTGAAATTTAATTGTAAAATTTTATAATGAAATGCTAAGAAGGGTCAGATCTAAACAAATATTGTTTTGTTTAATTTGGTAATTATAGACACCTTGCACTGGAACTCGGTTTATACATGAAGTATGCAATATACATAAGCGTCACCATAATGTATAATTACCGTATCTCCTACTTATCTTATCTTTCGTAGTATGCAGATCAACCGATCGAATTTTCGCGCGTCTTCGATCGGTTGATCTGCATACTACAAAAAATAAGTAGGAGATACGGTAATTATCCATTATGGTGACGCTTATGTATATTGCATACTTCATGTATAAACCGAGTTCCAGTGCAAGGTGCCTGTTAAAATATTATTGTATATTAGGTACATTCTACATTTTCTAAAGATAAGTAATAATTGTAATCACTTTCTTTTAACATTTTTGCAGTAATATTTTGCTCTGTTCCATTTATACAAAAACTTTATTTAAATTTAAGAATTATAGCATAACAAAGAAACCTTCATTTTGATTACGTCAACATTAGTTTCTCAATTGGGTAAATTGTATGTTCATTATGTTAAACTTTATACACAATCCAAGGTGGAAGGATCTGTGTCTATGGCGGGGCAAGCGGCTGAAAGACATGCATTCACCCCTAATCATATTTTATGAGGAATGCAGCTCGACACTTTAAACTTATATTTTTACCTTGGAATTAATAAAAGTAACTGTGACTTTTTTCTGTTTAAATAAATGGTTCGTTTAGACGCAATGGATAACTGGATGTGTATCGGTACAGCTTTTGTCGCATTCTACTATACGATGCAGCTATTGCGAATTTTTAGGTCAGAATTTGGTTTATTGATCTTGAATTTATAAACACACACGCATAGAAACCTAACCGCATTAACACGCCTACCACATTCAACACACGCCTATAATACTGACTTGTGTTGTAAAACTTGGAATTTAAAATTTAAAAAAATACAGTAAAGTCATTAAAATAACAAACGATTAAAACATAACTATTCAAATAACCATATCTGATAAAAGCATTAGGCATTGGGAGATTGTACATTATGGTTATCTTAATAAAAAACGTAATTCCGGCGGCCGTGGGTTGCCGGATATTGTCTTCAGAGCAGTAAGCAGGGATCAGTAAGTAAGTAAGTACGTAAGTAACTAAATGAGTAAGTGAGTAAGTAAGTAACTGAGTAACTTCCTACCGCTCTCTTTGATTTTGAATAACTCGGCCGAATCAATTCTATAGGGTAACTGACTTAATTTCGGCCACCTTTTTTTATTTTTTTGAATAAGTTTTTTCTGGCTTTTTCAATCAAGCCAAAATTTGGCCTAAAAATCAAACAATAGCTATATTTGTTATTCCAGTGCAAAATTTGAATATTTCTGTTACACTTAAAAATCAGTGAAGGTTTAAACTTTTTTTTTAAGTGGCCGAAGTTAAGGCGCGTGCCATTTATTTCGGCCACCTACAAAAAACTGGCCATAACTATTGCTTAAACGAACAATAAAAATTTCTAAAGGTTGCAAATTTACCCTTAGGTATTGTTCTTGGTACATATAACTTAATTTTTCCCGTTTGCGAACTTTAATAGTTATTAGCAAGACTTTAAATAATTATGTCAAATCTTTAAAAAAACAAGTTTTAATAACTTGTATTTTTTGTTCAATTTTTATTTTTGGCTTAAAAAACGTCAAAACAAACTCAAACGAGCAAAAAAAATCTTTACAAATACAGTAGTACAATGATATTTAAAAACAGCAAAAAACGGCAGGTTCTTTCACCTAAATTTTCAGGTGGCCGAAATTAACGGAATCTTAAAATGCGCAGTTAGTTAAACGCATTGCAAAATGATTTTGAAGAAAATATCAAAACATGAAAATTAACAACTTTGAGCCTTAAATAGAAGATATTTTAAGGTTATATATTGCTTCGTTCTAAATTTTATGCAGTTTAAACACAAAGCAAAAATTAAGAAAATCACAAAAAATTCACTTTTTGTATTAAAATATTGATAATGTAGAATAACAAAAATAAAAAACTTTTGCAAAAACACTTTATTTAATATTAATCCAGTTACTTTTGTGCTAGTTCGTTTGTGTTTTAAAAATAAGCCAATTTTCTAACACCCTAAATTGGTGGCCGAAATTAAGGCGTGGCCGAAATTAAGTCAGTTACCCTATAAGTTTAAATTTGAAACATATATACAACTGACAACGGAGATTCGATTAAATCACAATTTTGTGATTTGACTTGCGGTCGATCATGACGTATATGCGAAATTTATTTAAAACAATTATAACTCGGTTGAATAAAATCTGTATGACTTGAAATTCGGAACATAGATACAACTGGCAACAGAGAATCGATTGATAATCACGATTTTGTGATCGGACAAGTTGTGCGGACGATCATGACGTATATGTAAATTTTATTTAAAACAATTATAATTCGACCGAATAAAATCTATATGACTTGATATTCGAAACATAGATACAACTGACAACGAAAAATTAAATGATAATCACAATTTTGTGATCTGACAAATTGTGCGGTCGACCATGACGTATATACAAATTTGATTTGAAACAATTATAACTCGGCCGAATAAAATCTATTGACTTGAAATTAGGAAAACAGATAGAACTTGTAACAGAGAATCGATTAATATCGATGTTTTTTATTTGAAATTTGTGCGGTCGCGGTAAATGGGATTTACAGTTAGCAAGCTTGTACCGTGAAGCACAGCTAAAAACAGGGGTGTTGTTTTTTAACGAACATATATACAACTGATATTGGAGAATCGATTGATAATTACAATTTTGTAATTTGACATATTGTGCATCATCATCATCGATCATCATGACGTATATGCAAATTTTAAAGCTAATCTTAACGGCCGCCGGTTACAAGACAAGACTTAAACTAATTATAAATTAAAAAAATTGTTTTAACAAGCCTTTGTTTTTTTTATTCTTAAATAAAAATTATCACAAAAATTTTTGATGAAATTACAACTTCTTACAGTTATAATTATAATTAATATACAAAGAATAACATGCACATTTTAAATTTTAAAATATATTCAGTTTTGTTTCTGTAAAAGATATGATAAAGTACTTAATTTCGTTCATGTCGAAATTATTTATTTTTGTAGATAAAAAAAGGTAAGCAATTAATTTTTTCAGAAATATAAAATATAAAAGATTATATTTATCGAAGTTTATAAAAATAAACAT
Source organism: Microlaimidae sp. YZB2_3 (assembly GCA_030248175.1). Taxonomy (NCBI): domain Eukaryota; kingdom Metazoa; phylum Nematoda; class Chromadorea; order Desmodorida; family Microlaimidae; species Microlaimidae sp. YZB2_3. The sequence goes on from JASAMX010021704.1 coordinate 21,773, forward strand.
TGATAAATACATAAACAAAAATAATAACTGCTAACCAAAGTTAAGGAATAAGTGCAAAATTTTGCACTTATCCTTAACTTTGGTTAGCAGTTATTATTTTTGTTTATGTATTTATCAATGTTTATTTTTATAAACTTCGATAAATATAATCTTTTATATTTTATATTTCTGAAAAAATTAATTGCTTACCTTTTTTTATCTACAAAAATAAATAATTTCGACATGAACGAAATTAAGTACTTTATCATATCTTTTACAGAAACAAAACTAAATATAAAAGATTATATTTATCGAAGTTTATAAAAATAAACATTGATAAATACATAAACAAAAATAATAACTGCTAACCAAAGTTAAGGATAAGTGCAAAATTAATTCAGTTATTCCACTATCTTTTAAATATTTGGCTTAACAGAATTAGTATATCTATAAAACCCTTACGCTGTTTTAATTTTTGAAATTAATGTATTAAATCAAAGCCGCTATAAAAATTTCTAAAATGTTTTAAAACAATTTGCCCCACTTTAAAAGAGGCCAACTTACTTAAACACTAAATCTTTTACTCGAATAGGAAATTATACCCTGTATGAACGTTAATGCACGAATACTTAATACATATGTACATATAATAACAAATTATTACAAAGAAAAATATATAATCAAGAATTGTAATCTATTTTGTTGTTGAGCCTTCGCTTCACCCACTCTGGTTCTTGACCTGGAGTACTCCATGCAAAACGTGAATTGTATACAACAATTCGCAAAGTCGCCAAAGATAAGATGCCGCCAAGCTAAAAAATAAACCAAAAATAACCAAACTATACTTAAACTATGGTATATCAAACCAAAATAACCAAACTATAGTCGAGTCAGTCACCAGGGGCCTATTTCATAAAGATTGCATGTAATTAGTTTACCGCTGTAAATTAATGAACGCATATTTTTCTTTTGTATTTTTAATTAAAAAGTATATTAATAAAATTGCGTTTAGAATTTAAGAAATTACATCTCTGTAAATTCCGTAAATTCCACAGTTACGTACGTATTTTTTAATTAATAAAATAAGAAGAAATTAAATGCGTTTATTAATTTACAATTACATAAATCTTTATGAAATAGGCCCCAGTGGTGTATTTTTATAACGCAGCGGTAGAATGTATACGAACTTAATTTGCGGTTGAAGCGAGGCAACACCGATAATAAAAAAATTTATTACCGATTGTATAGACACATCCTGCTTAACTAAGCTCCACCAACTAAAATACAAAAAATCAATAAAAGATTATGTTAATATATGTCCTGAGTCTCGAGAAGAAAATTTTCAAAGTTAAGCGCGTGTTTTTATAACGTGCCCCTGAAAATTAAAAAAAATCCCAAAAAAATTTTAGAGAAAATCAACACATACTTAAAATATATTGCAATTAATCTTTTGTTTACAAAAGCAGTCATAACTTATATATACATTATTCAAACTTGTACAATATCAGGTTATTTTAAAAACCAAATTATCATTTTATACGTATTTAAACGAGCTGGAGCTCAAAGCTGGAGCGCATTCAATGTACTGTAGACATTAATCAAATCTTAATTACTCATCAGTATTACGTACCACGACAACCTAGGTATGACCTAGGTGATACGTAGAGTTAACCCCAGTGAATTTTATAAACCACAATGGTCAGAGAAAGATCCAACCACCGCGAAACCAAAGATTTCTGGTAGTGGGACGAAAGTTTCATCTTATATATACCTATATATATTTCTTATATATATTTCACCGTATACCGTATAATCAGGGAAAAGGCAATTACGTGATTCGGTTAAACTATAATATTTTATATAATTAAAAAAATTCTAGAATAGACTTTAGATCTAAATATGCTAAAAATTGTGTTCAAAAAGCACAATTTGACGGAAAATGAATCCAAAGCAAAATTGAGGCAGTTACTTTATTAAGACAGTTACTTGATTACTAATATTGAGTTTAAAAATTATGCCAAAATTTGATAATAAAGAATACACTTTTTTTACTGTAACTTAATTATAAATAATCTAATTTAATATAAAAACTGCCATTTGAACTAATTATAGAGTAGCTTTGAATCACAAAACAAAATTTTTGGGACATCGAAACATCTGCACATCATCCGTGCAAAATTATACAGGTAAACGAATTTTATTGTTTGTCTGCAGTAAAATAATGCTCAAATTTTATGGGGTATAATAATTTTTTCTGTCGTTTTAAAATGAAATTCAATTTCGAATTTCAAGTTTTATTTCATTTTGTCGTTTGAATATTACTTACAATTATGCTAACATATGATATGTTTTGAGCCACTAGGTAGGAAAATATTGCGTGTACCGCTGCGTCAAAAGCAGTGCCCAACACTAAATCCCAGGTCTGTTTAGCGAATCTGTTACCTCCTGTTAAACTTTTGGACTCCAGAGAACTCCAAGTGATTACCTAAATGATTACAAATATCTCACGACAATTTTTATTTTTAGTGGAGAAGCAATTGGGAAAATAATGTCTTTGCAATTGAACCCCGAATGATATTTGACAGGGCAGCGACATTTTATGGTTAGTAAATGCAAATTTAATTTTGTTTGTCAGTGTTCCAGCAAAATATTAAAATTGTTAAATTTTCTTTTCCAAAATAAACACGTACTTTAAAAAAAATTTTAAGTTAATCCAAAAAGGAAAGTCAAAGAAGTAGGAAATTGATAAATTTTAGCAAAGCAATAAGCAGTAATCAAAACAAAGCAATAATCAAAATAATAATGCTCACCTCAAAAGAGTTAATAACACAAAGTGTACTAGCGGGTGCCAGAAATTCAGAAAATCGCATTTGCAATCAATCGTGTTTGCATTTGGAATCGTGTTTACACGAAACCATTCTGTTTTGTTTTATTCAATATTCTAATATACCTTTCTGCATGGTTGCGCTTTATCCCAAAATAGAACATAATAGCTGTGTTGAAAAAATTGTAAGAGATACATCCACCATAGGTGTTGGCCAACAAAAAAGCAGCAGATTCCAGCACTCACAGTGTCTGCAGCGAAATAAAATCTAACTCGTGCTAAATCTAAAAAAAGATTTTAATTAATGATAGAAATCATTTTTATTAAAAAGAATGTTTGTGCATTCTTCTAATAAAGTAAATTAAAAAAGGCAGTGTCTTTTAAATCAAAGCGTATACAACAAACTTCGAAGTAAAACTATTAGATATGTTTGGGAAAAAAGTGACTAATTATATCGCATTAACAAAAAAATTCATTTAGTAAGTGTTGTTAGAAGTTTAGTTTCATAATAGAAAAAAAAGTTGTTGTATTTAAATACCAATTTGATAGATTTTTCTGCATTTATTTATTTATTTTAGTAAAACACATGACGCAAAACAATTTAATTTTAAAAAATTTAATTAACACGAATTTTCCGTTGAAATTCTTAAAATATCGATTTCATTGGTTTAAAACCTTAGATTTCTTTTATTTAATTTTAATTCCTACTTTAATTTTGCGAGTTATTACTAAAAAGTATCTAATAAAATTCTAGGTAAAATGAACAACTGAAAATACCTTTTCTCGGCAACAAACGCAGCCCAAAGAGCACCATAGAATGAGTAATTAAATGATAAATTTCGGACGCAAAGCAAATTGTTAGAAACCCCTCTCGAACAATTGCCATTATAATTCATAAAGATAATAACAATAAATTTTACAGTAATTTAATGCAATGCGTATTCCTAACAATTTTTAAAACAACAGGAAATTCCGCCTGATCAGTAATTAATCTAAAACCAATTTTATATATGTATATATATATATATATATATATATATATATATATATAATAAATAAATACGCGAAAAGCGCGCAAAACTGCTGCTGAACGTAGTATTTACTGAAAAAACGAAAAACGTCATACGGAAATCAAATCAAATTAAATCATACGGAATAATTAGCTGCGTGCCAATCATGCTTATGCAAATTATTTCTTACGTGACTTTGGTTGATTGACCTTTGGCTTTAAAAAATTAAAAACAAAATTTTTAAATATGATTTGATATAAATGTTATAACAATGAAAATGAGTCCTCAAATTTGCATCAATTTAAAATGCGAACAAGTTTATGAATTTTAATTTAAAAATAATAAATTGTGTGCTATTTTAGATTTGGTGCACTTAAATTTATGAAAAACCAATAGTGAATATAAGCATTATACCAACCAAGACAATCATTTTTAAAATTCTAGTTTTTTCAATCTAAATTATAAAATTTATTTATATAAAATTTAAATTATATTCTATGCTTTTTTTTATATTTATATACACTAAAAAATTAAATAGTAAAATATTTGCCATTGCCTTAAAACCGAATATATTCAATATTAAAATTTTTTAAAACTAGTGCGCATTTCAATTTGCGTTTTAAAACGGGCGATAACAAGATTAAAATAAAAAGTAGTGACACCTTGCATATCGAACTTGTTTCCTGCTTTCGCATCACAACTCATTTGTTTTATTTAACACGCGATTTTTTTGTTAAAAATGTAAACATGATTTTTTAACAACTTCTACCATGTGTTATGACAACCGCTAATCCAATCGTTTAATCCTTTTAAAAGACAAGCATTGATAGAAATGAATATTAAAGATAAATTTTTTTTTCAGTATACACGTTTAACTATTATAAAAAAGACTAAAATACATTTTCCAATTTGTTTGACAAACCAATAAACGTTAGTTTTGGTTATTACCTTATTTTCTTTCAGGTTTTAAATTCAAGGGCTCAATTTTTATTAATTTACAAAGCACTTACGGGAAAAACCCGGGGCAACAGGCCAAACCACGTCTGCATTTCCTTGTTGGATTTTTATGTTTTATAATTTTATTATGTTCGCGTTTCTGCAAAATAAGGTATAAGATTAATAAGAATCAGATAAGATCAAATAAGGTACAAATAAGATCAACTTAGCTTTTTTTTTGTTTGCAATTGCCTACAAAGGGCTCTCATGCCGCCTCAATCGCCGCAATTCTTATCACGCTAATTTATAACCGGCTACATCACAATACATTTTTGCATTAATATTATTTATTTCAAACAAATACGGTTGTTTTATTCTAAAACTAGCCTTGAAAAATGCTGTAAGAATAGAGCAGGAAAAACGGGCGATTTTTCCCCGGGCATATGTTTAGACAGAAAAAATGTGGACTAGTCCGAAATGGACATTATGTGGACTATAGAAAATTTGCATTTGGTTTGGGCAGCTACTCACTAAATAAAAATTTCTACCATATGATAATGATTTTTTTAATTCCAATTGCAATTTTATTAATATACTTTTAATTAAAAATACAAAAGAAAAATATGCGTTTATTAATTTACAGCTGTAAATTAATTATGTACACGCAATTTTTATTGAATAGGCTCCAGGTTATTTTGTAAGACTAGACTTTTGCTAAAAGAAACTCCAAAAATCACACAAATGCAAAAGCGTTTGAATCCTTGAATATTTTCTAAATGCATCATATTACTTGCCAGGCCTAAAAGTCAATAGAAATTATTAATTTGCAAGGCTCAAAGAAGTATATTAGCAAATTTTAACGAAATATTTTTTTTTCATTTTCATGTTGTTGGTTGGATCAATTTTTGAGTGTTAAATTAAAATAAATCAAAAATTTAAGAACTAAATTTCTAAAGTTTACTTTTCATGGAGAAGTTTTAATTTTAAAGGTTGGCTGCTGACATCAAGAGAACTTAGAACGCTTTTAAATTTTAAATGCGTCGTTTTTGACAGCTTGGTTTATTTACACAAATTATATCAAACGACGTCGTACGTACATAAACAAGCTATTATTGTTATTGGTTTCAAAAAAATTTAACACCAGAGTACTGAACTCACCATTTTACCCCCTAATCCCCTCACTTTTTTACCCCCTTACCCCCTCCGGGGGTCACCTCCTTCCCTCATCCCGGGGTCACCCTTCAACAAATTTAAAGTTTACAGAACAGCCATAAAAACCTATACACGATTGATAAAAATTTGTTTACGTTCATTTTGTCTGTATAGAAAGTACGAAGCGGTTTAAAATTATTTGGGACTTGTAAACTATTTTTACTTTAAAAATGGCGCGCATTCAACACGTTATTAAAAAAAATTCAGCTAACCGATATCGCTCAAACTTTCAGGAATTGTTTAAAAAAGCTTGTGCTTACAGCATACCAAACGACGTTTACTAATATAAAAGTTATTTCTTTTACTAATATAAAAGTTTCCTTTTTTGAACCAGGTTTTGTCACTGTATTGACCGTATATAGTAGCCGTTATTTTTTTTATTTTTCTATATTTTGTAAGTCGTTTCCTAATGGAACCGTGTTTCTGAAAATCAGCCACTACTACATTAAAACACTTGAAAAGTGCATCAAGGATTGTCCTTTTTAGAACTTATTTATATTTATAAGCCTTAAGCCCATTATCCAGTAAACCATGAGTTTATGATTATATAGTGTCCGGAATTGGTTCGACATGGTTATACAATGCATTTTGCTTTCTCTATTATTTGATTTTGTTGTTTTTTTTTAATTAATTGTTTACTAAAATGGCTGATTTGATTTGTAGTGATAACTTTATAAATACACAAACTTTTTTTATAACAAAATCAGCGAATAGTAAAAAAATCTGAGCTATGCTCGATTATAGGTTCTGTTGAAATCCTCCGCTCTGTTAGTGAGATATAACAACTCAAATTTTAAATTTTTTCGCCAGTGCACAAAATTTTTGGGCAGATATTAGGTTCTATTTATAAACAATTAATCACCAATAAATATATTTTAGTGTCTATTCTAATAACCGCTTGATATTTTTTGTTGGCGCTGTGTATTTTCATTACAAACGGCAACAAAACTAATTCATTTTAATTTTCATGTACACGCATTTTGGTTTTTTTACCGTTAAAATATGCCAAAATATCACTTTTGGAACATATAAAAATTTTAAAAAATTATTAAATTATTGTTTCGATGCAAATTTAAAAAAGCGAACAGAAGAATAGGAGTGCTGACATTTCATGTTTTTATCTCAAATAAACAAAGATCGCTGCCAAAAAACTATATAATCTTAAAAATAAAAGTAAATAATTAGAAATCGCACACACACTGTAATTTTAAATTCTGCTGTGGAAGTTAACACTAATCTATATATAAATAGACGTAATGTCTGGGTGTGTGTGTGTGTGTGAGTCTGTGTGTTCCCTGACTCCTTCCTAACCACCCAACGGATTAAGGTGAATGAGGTATCGTTGGAAAGCTTATACCCCAGGGAATGTCGTATGGGGGTTGAAATTTTGAAACAACTTACATGGACATTTTTATACTAGTATTTTAAAATTTTTAATTAATTTCATAAGAGAAAGAAACAGACATTCAAAGTGTAATAAAAAATACCATAAATTAATAATAGTTAGGTCCTAAAAATAACGGCGCAGCTGTGAAATTAAAAAAAAATACACCTATATCAATACCATAAAAAAAATTTGGGTGGGCCGTCCCACCGCGAAATCAGAATTCGAGATAAAATAAAAATTTTTACCCCATTTTCCTAGAAACCGGATATTTAACAACATAAAACCATTTCAAGTATTTTTGTTAACTTTTGACCGTTGTTTAAAGCTATTTTTGTGTAAATAAGGTTTTATGGGTTTTCAGGAAAAAAATTTTATAATGTTTTAATTTTATGCAAAAAGCTGCTAAAATTTTTCAAATAGATGTTTTATTATTTTGTACTATTTAGTTTCAAAAATATTATAATCAAAATGCATTTAATCCCGAAACGAACTTGGTTTTGTGGCGGGACCGTTGACCCAATTTTCTTATGCTAGATAGACCAATAACTAGAAAAACTATATGCTTCTAATGTTAAGAAAATTATGATTTATGTTATTGAAATAATGCGTGGTAAATAAAAAAATTTTTAACCAAAAAAACATAAAAAGCGTTTCATTCCAACATAATTTTTTTTATTATTGAGTAGTTTTTAGCTTTTAGCTAGAGTGCCCCTCTGTGCAAAATAAAATAAAATATAAATTAACAAAGAAATAACGAAATATCTTAAATTTTAAAATAAAAAAACACATCTGAATTCATAAACAGTTTCCGAGCTCAGCGGTATGCTGATAAAATAGATAATTACAAACTAAAGCAAGTTTAAAAATTTTTCTTTGATACAAAGAAACAACTTTTTTGATTACGGTATACGATTTATCACTTTTTTGTTCGTCTGAATAAATAAGCATTTCCAATAACATTAGTATTAAAAACCGTTTAACAGAATTTTTAAACGAAAGATAAGTCGTGAACTTATAAAAATTTTGTCAAATTTTAGATAAACATGGTTTTTTAGTTACATAATAATGTTCACTAGAAACTTTGCAATCAAACTTGGCGGATATTTCAACATGTTTGTTAATAATATACATACTTTAAACGCTTTCATTTTTCACAACCTTGTACACATCGTGTCAAGAAATTACCCAGTCACTATTACATAATAATTAAATCTCAAATTCTTTACAAATAAATCGTGCATGCAAGTGCATTTCACTTTTGCAAATACGTTAAGGCATTCCCAGACATGATTTTTTCTTATGTATTAGTCGACTTTGTCCAACAATACGTAACTGAACGAGTAA
>JASAMX010021707.1:0-17174 GCA_030248175.1 Microlaimidae sp. YZB2_3
GATTGTATTTTTAATTGGTCAAATAAAATAAAACTTCCACAATCGCAAAATTCTCACTTTTTACATTTTCATTTAAATCAAGAAAGTGCGCTGTTACGAAATGTCAATTTTATTCTTCTATCTGTATATCCGTATCCCTATTACTGATTTGCCGAACTGATAATAAATTTTTTTTGATGCATTATTTATGGCATAATTATTTGAATTTTTATTTTAAATATTTTATCTTTTTTAAGAAAAAACACTCTAATATGAATACAGAAAATTTGTGTTAAACGATACTTTGTAGTTTATATTAACTTTCGACCGGCACGTTCTATCATTACAGTGAACTTTCAAAACTAAAAATTATAACTGTATTTTTTTTGATAAAACACCAGCTGCGATATTATTTATTTTTATGTTCATATAATAAAACCTAAATCTCATATTAGGATCTAAATGTCCAGAAAGTCGACCCGGATGGAGCTCAGGAGCTCCTTCTTTATTCAAACAATAAAAAATAGTTATCAGTAAAATACATTATTAATATTTTAATGGTTTTATAATAACTTTAATTAATAATTTTACATGAGTTGAATATTTGAAATTTTGGAATTATCACTAAATTCAGTTTTTGATAAATAACAAAAAAGTCGGTTATCTTGCCTGGCATAGCTTAACAAACGCACCTAAGAAGAGTTTTCCCGCTGAACGCATGATTTTTTTTAAATTATTTTTACTATAATGTAGTTTGTAAATTAATTAAATTAAAAAGATTTATCTTAAGTAGACGAATTAAAGAATTTAAATAATTCAAATATGTCTTTATTGGCTAAAATTTATATATGAAAACTTAAGAGGGACAAAAAAAATTGATTGTGCATTAATTCTGTTAATGCGCAAAAGTTGGTGATAAAAAACTGTAAAGAGTAAAGTGGAAAAAAGATAAACTTTTTGAAAGTAAAGTTATTAGTTTTGAAATTTTTCCCTCCGAGTGACAGAATTATTCAGAACCACCTTAACAAGGGGCTATGCCCAATGATCACGCTGGAGGCTCTCGTCCCAAACAAAACATAAATTTTTGTAAAAAATTAACATATTTATGTTTAATTAAAAAAAAACAAAAATGGATTAAACGGTGCTTGAACGCGCAACCGATAGAAAATATTCATGAAGTCAATACCCTACCGATTAATCCGTGCGATTTGTTTGATAGAAATAAGTTTGGCTGATACATACAATATCTATAACTATTGTATAACGAAACCTTTCCGTAACGGGAGAAAAACAAATTTTTACATCATTAGATAGTACAGTAAAGATGCAGTCACCAAAACATTACACTATTAATTATGCTAAATCCTGTTAAATTTAGGATGATATTTTCACAAAAAAATTTGTGACTGTATAAAATTAAACTTTATGAAACCTATAACAATTTAGGTGTGTTATTTTAGAGATGGCGAGATCATAAATTTAAATGGGACCCAGCACAGTATGAAAATATTACTATGTTACATGTTCCTTCGGACCAAATATGGGTTCCAGATATTGTTCTTTCCAACAGGTATGTGTACGTTTTTATGCGTGCCTAAATTTATTTGACTGGCCAAAACGCTATATTAACACTGTTGCTAGTATAGTGTTTTGGTTTAAGCCCCACTACCCATATAAGGTTTTTAAAAAACAGTTGCGAGTTCAATCTTAAAAAATATAAATAAATAATTAAAATTAACAATAAAAAAATTCAACTAATACTTACTTTGTTATACTGATCTTATTTTTCCATTTTTCGTTCCTCTCTGTTCTCCTATAAGTAGAGTTAGAGGGGGAAGGAGAGGGCTCAACTTATATCTCACACCAATTCCCTAGGCCTGCTTTTTCGAGAAATGCACCTTACCGTTGGAGAGCTTATCTTTTGATTTTCGCCATACTGTGTTAAAAAGATATTTTTTGACCTCCGGTTGTGGTCTAGGCCGCAATGGGCACAAGATAATGGCCTAAGCCCCCTCAGTGCGTCAAACCGTTGTGCACACAACACACAACGAGGCAATTACTTCATCAGGGTACCAATGGCAGTTTCGATAAACTAAATCAACCACGACCTAAACCTAAACCTAAATCAAAGTGACGCAGTCCCATTCCAGGTTGTCGAGGAGGGTGTGTATGGATGTTCAGTAAATTGCCACAAAGTTCATGGATCAAAAGCATGTATGCTGCATTTCTCAAAAATCTTATCAGATGTGTCCTGGTCTATAAATAATTATTGATATATTGACATTATCAATTAACTTTCATTCATTTTATTGTTGTGTTTTCCTTCCTTTTTATTAATAATTTATGTATTTACCATTAAAAATACCATTAGGCCTAATAAAGCTAATAACTTTAAAAAAAAAGGAGAAAACTTGGTCCCAATTGGGTTTTTCTGGCATCAAGGTCCAAATTCAGCTAGGAACGTTTTACAACATATAATTAATTTAAGTTAATTAAGTATTAAAACTATTTTTTATACTACAACTTAAGGCTGGTTCATACTTATGACAAAACGTCCTTTGGACAAAGTCCAAAGGACAAAAGTCCTTTGGACTTTGTCCAAAGGACAAATACAGCGTAAAAACGTCCTTTGGACTTTGTCCAAACGACAAAATCCAAAGGACAACGTGTTCATACTTTCTTGTGCTTTGGACTTTTCCCTTTGGATTTTGTCCTTTGGACTTTGTTCAAAGGACAAATTTTAAGTAGCGTTCATACTTCGTCCAAAGGAAAAAATCCAAAGGACGTTTTGGCTTTTCTAAAATTGTCCTTTGGACTTTGTCCGAAGGACGTTTTGTCATAAGTATGAACCAGCCTTAAAAGTACAGCTTACATCAAAATTTTTAAATTAACTTTTCTTTATGTATACCGGGGGTAAAAATTTTTAGTGCCCTCGGACTTCCGCATATTAACATTATGAACGATGCGAACGTTTACTTTGATGGAACGGTCCTTTGGAATCCGCCTGCCATATATAAATCTTTTTGTGACGTAATATTTTAATTTTTTGAAGCTAAATAATGTTAAGAAAATGATTTTAAAATAAGATTTCTTTAATATATTTTGATTTCTCAGACAAATATCTACTTGTTATTTGAATTGAATTAAAATGAAAGCCTTTTATTATAATATTTCAAATACATATGCACATATATACATATAGATATAGAATATTGTTACATCATTCATTACACCAAAAGAAAATAATGATCGGTGCAGCTGATCAAATACACAAGTTATAAAAAAACAAGAAACATAAATCTTTAAATTAGTAAAATTCACAGTTTCAAACTTATTAGGTGTGAGTTATAATAAAATGAAAGGGAGAAAACACTAAGAGCCGAAAGTCTATTTGTATATGCCGGTCAAAAATTAGTCAAAACTGGAAAATTTTAATTTATTTGTGAATTAAACTACGGTAATTGAAACTATTGTTTCCTTCGGGGCCTGTTTCACAGATTCTAGGACACGAGGGTACTGAACACGAGGGTACTGGACACTAGGGTACTGGACACGAAGATACTGAACACGAACCGTTCTATTCAGAAAACATTTGGACCCGGTCTGTTTCGTACTGGGTCCGTTTTGATCATCGAAAAGTGGACTGGGTTCAAAAAAAAAACGGACCCAGTCCACTTTTTCGATAATCAAAACGTACTTTTCTGATGATAAAAATGGACCCAGTCCACTTTCCGATGATCAAAACGGACTGCGACCGTTTTTTACGCAGACCGGTCTGCGTAAAAAGCGGACCAAGACCAAAATGGAAAGTTTTATGAATAGCACGGGAAGCTACTGGACACGAGGGTACTGGACAAGAGGGTACTGGACACGAGGGTACTAAGCTAAGAAAAAATACGTTTGTCACAAATATGTAAATTTCTACCGCATAAGCTGAATTGAATAATGATTGAATGCTAAGACAAATTGAATTTACACTTTATATAAGTCCTTTCATTAAATTAAATTCTTTTTTAATGCAATGTTATAATAAAAAATCTAAACCCACATAATTTTTTTAAAACATCATAATATTTGTCAAACTAAATGGAAACATCGTACTATTTTCACATAATTTATGTACATTGTTTTGTAATAATAATAATATTCGAAGTTTACTCCGGAACTCTGGAGCTGCGGAACTTACCTACTTATTTACTTACTTTTTGATAATTTGAAAAAACCAAAAAAATTATTTTTAATATTAAAAAATCATGGTGTGATTTAATTATGGTTTTTTTATAAAACATGAACTTGCATGAACGTGTAGCGAATCACGTAATTTTCTTGGCACTTATTTTTTTATTCAGGTTCTCTTTATCAATTTTTTAATAATACTAATTGATTTTTTAAATCAAACCACTGGAAAAAAACACTTCTGCTTTAATAACGTCTAGAAAAATTCATTCCTAGAATATCTTTGCCAAAAATAACCATATTTGTTTTTTAGCTTTTTAGATTGCGGAATCCGATGTGTCAATTAATTTAAAACAATGCAAACAAAATTTGTTTTTAAAACCAGAAACAACTTGTTAGATTTTTAATATATGCTGTAATCAAAATAGATATATATTTTTTTTATTAAAGTATGGAGTCGTATATAATTTAACCCAACATCCGATCGTTGGCATTCTTTAATACCATAGCATTAAACAGAAAACTTCATATTTTCAAGTTTTTTTATTTTTCCTAAGCCTAAGCAAAACACAAAAATCAAGCTAAACTTTATCATGATATCATATTTTTTAATCATCTTATCTTCGAAAAAAATGCTGAAAAATTTACTGATTAAAAATAGATAAGAATTTGTTTTTTTGTTTTATTCTAATATATTTTTGCTAATTTATTAAATGCAGAATTTTTCGCAGTTTTTTTTTCTGAAGGCATTATACAAAGTGCGTTTTTCCAGACACCACATAAAAGTACCCTCGTGTCCAGTATTCTCGGGTCCCCACTTGCATAATGAATCGATTTTATTTACGAAATTAAGAAGTGACGCATTTTTGAAGCTCAGTACCCTCGTGTCCAGCACCCTCGTGTCCAGTACCCCTGTGTCCAATACCCTCGTGTCCAGTACCATCGTGTCCAGTACTCTCGTGTCCAGTACCCCCGTGCCCCGTTCCCGTTTCACAAAGACGTTTGGAAATTCACTTAAATATGGGACTTGATATATTGCTCAGAAATATTTGGACACTTATTTAAGCGCGCGCCATAATTACAACCATTCAGTGACCCTACTTAGGGCCATATGGCTCTAATCGTGCCCTTGTTGGAACCTTGGGCTTAGCCTAATAAAAAACGAAGTGGAAAAAGTAATACAAAAACGCCCAAAAAAAAAATTTTTAAAGGAGGGGTAGGGGTACTTACACGAGAAAACTCGGAAACGATGGTACTGGATACTAGGGTAATTTGGACACTGATGTAACTTAAAACAAGGGTGATGGACACAAGGGTACTGAGCTAAAAATTCGTCACCATAATTTTTTATATAAAAATACGAAATTCATGATGAAGTGGGGACCCGAGAATACTGTACATCAAAAATTTTTTTGTGGTGTCTGGAAAAACGCATTTCCAATAATGTCTTCAGAAAAAAATGCAACAAACTCTGCATTTAATAAATTTGCAAAAATATATTCATATATAAAACATTTTTGAAAAAAAAAGCCAACAATTTCTTGTCTTTTTTAAGCTGTAAATTTTTCGGCATTTTTTCAAAGATCAGACCATTAAAAGATATGATAATATTAGGATAAAGTTTAGCTTGATTTTTGTGTTAGTTTTCTGTTTAATGATATGATATTAAAAAATGCCAAGGATCCAATCTTGGATTAAATTACATACGACTCTATACTTAAATAAAAAAAATATATATCTATTTTCTTTATACGTATATGTCTATTTTAATTGCTTGCATGTTTCTGGTTTTAAAAACAAATTTTGTTTGCATTGTTTTAAATTAATTGACACATCGGATTCCGCAATCTAAAGTGCTAAAAAACAAATATGGTTATTTTTGGCAAAGATAATCTAGGAATGAGTTTTTCCAGACGTTATTAATGCAGAAGTTTTTTTTTTCAAAGGTTTGATATATACAAAATCAATTATTATAATCAAAAAATTGATAAAACAGACCTGCATAAATATTGAGTACCAATAAAATTGCGCAATGCGCTTTGATGCGAGTTCATGTTTTATAAAAAAACCATAATTAAATCACTTCTTGGTGTTTTTACTTCACCCATAATTTTTTAATATTAAAAGTAATTTTTTAGTTTTTTTTTTAAATTACCAAAAAGTAAGTAAATACTTGAAATTCTTTAATACCATAGCATTAAACGAAAACTTTATATTGCCTACGCAAAACACAAAAAGCAAGCTAAACTTTATCATGATATTATATTTTTATGGTCTAATCTTTGAAAAAAATGCCGAAAAAATTACAGATTAAAAATAGATAAGAATTTGTTTTTTTGTTTTATTCTAATATATTTTTGCTAATTTATTAAATGCAGAATTTTTCGCAGTTTTTTTTTCTGAAGGCATTATACAAAGTGCGTTTTTCCAGACACCACATAAAAGTACCCTCGTGTCCAGTATTCTCGGGTCCCCACTTGCATAATGAATCGATTTTTTTACGAAATTGTGGTGAACGCATTTTTTAAGCTCAGTACCCTCGTGTCCAGCACCCTCGTGTCCAGTACCCCTGTGTCCAATACCCTCGTGTCCAGTACCATCGTGTCCAGTACTCTCGTGTCCAGTACCCCTACCCCTCCTTTAAAAATTTTTTTTTTGGGCGTTTTTGTATTACTTTTTCCACTTCGTTTTTTATTAGGCTAAGCCCAAGGTTCCAACAAGGGCACGATTAGAGCCATATGGCCCTAAGTAGGGTCACTGAATGGTTGTAATTATGGCGCGCGCTTAAAATAAGTGTCCAATATATTTCTGAGCAATACACTGTCAAGTCCGATATTTAAGTGAATTTCCGAACGTTCTTGTGAAACGGGAACGGGGCACGGGGATGGACATGAGATAAATGGACACGATGGTACTGCAGACGAGGCATTGACACAGGGTACTGGAACTAGGGCGTTACACGAGGACTGAGCTTAAAAAATGCGTTCACCACAATTTCGTAAAAAAATCGATTCCGTAGCTGCAAGTGGGGATCCCGAGAGTACTGGAACACGAGGGTACTTTTATGTGGTGTCTGGAAAAACGCACTTTGTATAATGCCTTCAGAAAAAAAAACTGCGAAAAAATTCTGCATTTAATAAATTAGCAAAAATATATTTAGAATAAAACAAAAAAACAAATTTCTTATCTATTTTTAATCTGTAATTTTTCGGCATTTTTTTTCAAAGATTAGACCATTAAAAATATAATATCATGATAAAGTTTAGCTTGCTTTTTGTGTTTTGCGTAGGCAATATAAAGTTTTCCCTCGTTTAATGTTATGGTATTAGAACAATTTTCAAGTATTTCATGTTGGGTTAAAAACATACGACTCTACTTAATAAAAAAAATTATGTCCTATTTTGATTACATATATTAAAAATCTAACAAGTTTCGGGTTTAAAAACACACAATATTTGTGTGTATAGTTTTAAATTAATTAACCCATCTGTTTAGCTGGATTCCGCAAATCTAATGTGGATAAGAAAGGCGGAAATTATTTTTGGCAAAGATATTCTAGGAATGAATTTTTCTAGACGTATTTAAAGCAGAAGAAGTGTTTTTTTCCAGTGGTTTGATTAAAAATAGATTGGTATTATTAAAAAATTGATAAGAGAACCTGAATAAAAAAATAAGTGCCAAGAAAACTTACGTGATTCGCTACACTTTCAAGAATGTTGTTGATTTATAAAAAAACCATAATTAAATCCCACCTGGTTTTTTTAATATTATATTTAATTTTTTTGGATTTTTCAAATTATCAAAAAGTAAGTAAAATAAAGTAGGTGAGTTCCGGAGCTCCAGAGTTCCGCAAGTCAAACATGAATATTAAATTATATTAAAAAAGTACAAAAATTATGTGAAAAATAGTAATTTGTTTCCCATTTAGTTTGACAAATAGTATGGTGTTTTTTTATAAATTTACGTGGGTTTAGATTTTTGTTTATTACATTGCATTAAAAAAGGATTTAATTCAATGAAAGGACTTATATAACGTGTAAAATTTCAATTTGTCTTAGCATTCAACCAATTATTCAATTCAGCTTGCTTAGAAATTTACATATTTGTGACAAACGTATTTTTTCTTAGCTTAGTACCCTCGTGTCCAGTACCCTCTTGTCCAGTACCCTCGTGTCCAGTAGCTTCCCGTGCTATTCATAAAACTTTCCATTTTGGTCTTGTTCATCCGCTTTTTCGCAATGCAGACCGGACTTGTGTTAAAAACGGTCGCAGTCCGTTTTGTATCATCGGAAAGTGGACTGGGTCCATTTTTATCATCAGAAAAGTTACGTTTCATTATCGAAAAAGTGGACTGGGTACCGTTTTTTTTTTGAACCCAGTCCACTTTTCGATGATCAGAAACGGGACCCGATACGAACAGGACCGGGTCCAAATGTTTTCTGAATAGAACGGTGCGTGTTCCCAGTATCTTCGTGTCCAGTACCCTAGGTGTCCAGTACCCTCGTGTTCAGTAACCCTCGTGTCCTAGAACCTGCTGAAACAAGCCCCCAGAAGAAAACAATAGTTTCAATTACCGTAGTTTAATTCACAAATAAATTAAAATTTTCCAGTTTTGACTAATTTTTGACCGGCATATACAAATAGACTTTCGGCTCTTAGTGTTTTCTCCCTTTCATTTTATTATAACTCACACCTAATAAGTTTGAAACTGTGAATTTTACTAATTTAAAGATTTATGTTTCTTGTTTTTTTATAACTTGTGTATTTGATCAGCTGCACCGATCATTATTTTCTTTTGGTGTAATGAATGATGTAACAATATTCTATATCTATATGTATATATGTGCATATGTATTTGAAATATTATAATAAAAGGCTTTCATTTTAATTCAATTCAAATAACAAGTAGATATTTGTCTGAGAAATCAAAATATATTAAAGAAATCTTATTTTAAAATCATTTTCTTAACATTATTTAGCTTCAAAAAATTAAAATATTACGTCACAAAAAGATTTATATATGGCAGGCGGATTCCAAAGGACCGTTCCATCAAAGTAAACGTTCGCATCGTTCATAATGTTAATATGCGGAAGTCCGAGGGCACTAAAAATTTTTACCCCCGGTATACATAAAGAAAAGTTAATTTAAAGATTTTGATGTAAGCTGTACTATTAAGGCTGGTTCATACTTATGACAAAACGTCCTTTGGACAAAGTCCAAAGGACAATTTTAGAAAAGCCAAAACGTCCTTTGAACAAGCGAAAACGTCCTTTGGACTTTTTCCTTTGGAAGAAGTATGAACGCTACTTAAAATTTGTCCTTTGGACAAAGTCCAAAGGACAAAATCCAAAGGGAAAAGTCCAAAGGACAAAAAGTATGAACACGTTGTCCTTTGGATTTTGTCTTTTGGACTTTGTCCTAGGACAAAGTCCAAAGGGCGTTTTTACGCTTTATTTGTCCTTTGGACAAAGTCCAAAGGACTTTTGTCTTTTGGACTTTCCCCAAAGGACGTTTTTACATAAGTATAAACCAGCCTTAATATTGTAAAAACATATTTAAATACTTAATTAACTTAAATTAATTATATGTTGTAAAACGTTCCTAGCTGAATTTGGACCTTGATGCCAGAAAAACCCAATTGGGACCAAGTTTTCTCCTTTTTTTTAAAGTTATTAGCTTTATTAGGCCTAATGGTATTTTTAATGGTAAATACATAAATTATTAATAAAAAGGAAGGAAAACACAACAATAAAATGAATGAAAGTTAATTGATAATGTTGATATCAATAATTATTTATAGACCAGGACACATCTGATAAGATTTTTGAGCTATGCAGCATACATGCTTTTGATCCATGAACTTTGTGGCAATTTACTGAACATCCATACACACCCTCCTCGACAACCTGGAATGGGGATTGCGTCACTTTGATTTAGGTTTAGGTTTAGGTCGTGGTTGATTTAGTTTATCGAAACTGCCATTGGTACCCTGATGAAGTAATTGCCTCGTTGTGTGTTGTGTGCACAACGGTTTGACGCGCTGAGGGGGCTTAGGCCATTATCTTGTGCCCATTGCGGCCTAGACCACAACCGGAGGTCAAAAAATATCTTTTTAACACAGTATGGCGAAAATCAAAAGATAAGCTCTCCAACGGTAAGGTGCATTTCTCAAAAAAGCAGGCCTAGGGAATCGGTGTGAGATATAAGTTGAGCACTCTCCTTCCCCCCCCCCCTAACTCTACTTATAGCAGAACAGAGAGGAACGAAAAATGGAAAAGTAAAATCGCTATAACAAAGTAAGTATTACTTTAATTATTTTATGGTTAATAATTTTAATTATTTATTTATTTATTTATATTTTTTTTATTTTTTAGGATTAAACTCGCACCTGTTCTCTAGAAACCTACCAAAGGTAGTGGGGCTTAAACCAAAACGCTACACTAGCAACAGTGTTAACATAGCGTTTTGGGCGGTCAAATAAGTTTAGGCACGCATAAAAACGTACACATACCTGTTGGAAAGAACAATATCTGGAACCCATATTTGGTCCGAAGGAACATGTAACATAGTAATATTTTCATACTGTGCTGGGTCCCATTTAAATTTATGATCTCGCCATCTCTAAAATAACACACCTAAATTGTTATAGGTTTCATAAAGTTTAATTTTATACAGTCACAAATTTTTTTTGTAAATAATTCACCTAAATTTAACAGGATTTAGCATAATTAATAGCGTAATGTTTTGGTGACTGCATCTTTACTGTACTATCTAATGATGTAAAAATTTGTTTTTCTCCCGTTATGGAAATGTTTCGTTATACAATAGTTATATCGCAGTGTATCAGCCAAACTTAGATTCTATTGAAATACAAATCGCACGGATTAATCGGTAGGGTATTGACTTCATGAATATTTTCTATCGGTTGCGCGTTCAAGCACCGTTTAATCCATTTTTGTTTTTTTTTAATTAAACATAAATATGTTAATTTTTTTACAAAAATTTATGTTTTGGTTCCTGGGGACGAGAGCCTCCAGCGTGATCATTGGGCATAGCCATTTGTCAAGGGGGTTCTGAATAATGCTGTCACTCGGAGGGAAAAATTTTAAAACTAATAACTTTACTTTCAAAAAGTTTATCTTTTTTCCACTTTACTCTTTACAGTTTTTTATCACCAACTTTTGCGCATTAACAGAATTAATGCACAATCAATTTTTTTGTCCCTCTTACGTTTACATATATAAATTTTAGCCAATAAAGACATATTTGAATTATTTAAATTTTTTAATTCGTCTACTTAAGATAAATCTTTTTAATTTAGTTAATTTACAAACTACATTATAGTAAAAATAATTTTAAAAAATCATTCGTTCAGCGGGAAAACTCTTCTTAGGCGCGTTTGCTAAGCTATGCCAGGCAAGATAGCCGACTTTTTAGTTTTTTTTCAAAAACTGAATTTAGTGATAATTCCAAAATTTCAAATATTCAAAACATGTAAAATTATTAATTAAAGTTATTATAAAACCATTAAAATATTAATAATGTATTTTACTGATAACTATTTTTTATTGTTTGAATAAAGGAGGAGCTCCTGAGCTCCATCCGGGGCGACTTTCTGGACATTTACATCCTAATATGAGATTTAGGTTTTATTATATATAAACATAAAAATAAATAATATCGCAGCTGGTGTTTTAATCGGAAAAAGAGCGGCTATAATTTTTATGTTTTGAAAGTTCATTGTAATGATAGAACGTGCCTGTCGAAAGTTAATACAAACTACAAAGTATCGTTTAACACAAATTTTGTATTCATATTAAAGTGTTTTTTTCTTAAAAAAGATAAAATATTTAAAATAAAAATTCAAATAATTATGCCATAAATAATGCATCAAAAAAAATTTATTATCAGTTCGGCAAATCAGTAAAAGAGATACGGATATACAGATAGGACAATAAAATTGAAATTTCGGAACGGTGCGCTTTCTTGATTTAAATGAAAATGTAAAAAGTGACAATTCTGCGATTGTAGAAGTTTTGTTTTATTTGGCCAATTAAAAATACAATCAAAAAAATCTGTTGACCCATGAATTTTATTCGCAAAAAACGCATAAACGAGTGATTGAAAAACTTGATAAAAGTAAATTTTAGTTTTAAAATTTATATGGTTTATGTGTTTCAATAGAAAATTTGTTAAAATAAAGTTAAAAAAATAAAATATGGCTCTAAAGCCCCTTGAATGTGTTTATTAGCAAAATTACGATATCTAACGTTATTTAAAAACAAAGCGCCGTCAAAGGCTCTAAAGTCCCTATTTTCTGGCTCTTTGGTCCTAAAAAGTCAGGCTCTTAAGTCCATCTTTCTGCATTTTTGGCTCTTTTGTGTTTTTCATGATTATCTCCTATTTTGCTTTTTAGTCCCTTTCGTTCGCGCAGCTTGGCTCTTAGGTCCCCTTTTTTCCGGTTCTTTAGTACCTAGCTCTAACGTCCCATGGCTCTTCTGGCCCGTTACCTTTAAAAACACAATAATATAGCGTTTTTAGGTTTTTTAATGGTCTACTTGAGCATTGTTTCATTCAAACCGCAATATTATGTGCTTTTTTTTGTAAAAACCAGTCTTTTTTGTAAAATTTTACAACAAAAAAGGAAAATGCATGAGACGTTACAGCAAATTCTGAGCAAAATAAAAATTAGTAAAATATTTCCAATTGCATATAAATAAATCTCTATGCTTTAGCGTGGAATTTCATTTATTTGTAAATCTTTTCAAGGAAATTAGATATTGCTAAAACATTCATGAAACAACGTGGAGCGGTAATCGTAATCCATACAGCAAAACACAATTAAAATGTATAAAATATAATATTCTCAAGCAATGTGTTTTCCGTTAAAATATGAATAAAAAAAATTTCATTTATAACTTCTAAGAACAAAAAATTGATTTTAAATATTTTTGCAGTAACTGTTATCTTGCAATGAAGAAAATTTCTAAAGGAATTTTTAAAATTTTATTTTAAGGTCCGTTTTAGAAAAACGCAGGCCTAAAATTTAAAATCTTTCCTGTTGTTTGGTTTTAATTTTTTTTTCAAGCTTCAGAAATTTAGATTAGTATTGTAAAGTAGTTAAATAAATAAATAAATAAATAAATAAATTTATTTTGTCATGTAAATACAACAAAAAACCAATACCATTTTGTAGTTATTTTTAAAGTGGTGTATTTCTTTAAGGGAATATTGCTCTGTATTAAAATACTTACCATCTGCAACCAAAGATTAGTGGTCAGAACTTGACTTTTTTCATCCTACATAAAAACATTTGGTTAGATGTTTTTATTCTTTAAAGCGATTGTTTCTAATTGCAAAATTGGGGCTTAACTCCTCTTTTCCACTCTAAAGTGACAGCTAAGCGTGCATCTAAGAATCTTTTTTAGGGCTGTCACCTTTTCCGCGGAGCCCGTGTATGTACATAAGCAATGCAAAAAATCTTTGCACAGTTACGTGTACCACTTAGCGATTTGACGATCCAACACGAAAACACAGACTCAAATTATTTTTATACCCTAAATCGAACACTAAAATCTCGTTTTTTGGATTTAAACCTTCCTTAAAGAGTTATAGAATATTTCTGAATAAGGGTTTTTTAGTGTAAGAAAAAGGTATCATGACAACTGGCGCCTATCATATCTAGGAGGATAATTGAAAAACAGCTAGCGACTAGTACGTTTTACGGTTTCTACTATTTCAAATATTTATTGGTTCGAAATCTCAATCCCTTCCCTTCAAAATTTCCTAAATACTTCTTAATATTAAAAAAACAAAAGCGTTTTCTTTTTTTTTTCTTTTTTAGAAAGGGGCTATAGGGCGCTTTTTTTTAATTTTTTATATTTATTTTAGAAACCCTTAAAAAAAAATGAATTTTTAGTTTTGAACAGTTGTACAAAAATATTTACCATATAATATATTGGAAAATATGCGCACAACAGTTAATGGCAGTGCTCTGTTCAAAAAATGGCACCAAATTGTTTTAGAACCCCTTGCCAACCCCCCCCCGCCAAAAAAATTCACAAACACCAAAAACCGCAATCCCACCACCAACGCACCAACACACTGCCTTTTTTGGCAATCTTTGAGCATATATGTGCATATACTGCACATAATAGCACAACCTCGAACAAAAAACCCACAAAAAACCACTATAGGCTCACTCGGAAACAAAAAAAAAACCCACAAAAACCACTATGTGTACATAATATACAAACTTTTAATATAGACATACAAAAATAAAATCCAATGCAATACACAAAAGATCTATTTGTTTTGCTTGATTTTATTTTATTTGATTCTAAAAAAAAAACAACAAAAAAACTTTTGTATTCTATACTAAAATTAACAAACAAAGGTGGGTTTTTTTTTTGTTTCTTGCGGTTGTGCTATTTTATGTGCAGTATATGCGCATATATGCGCACAGATCCAAAGGCAGGACTAAAACGCAGCTCGAAACGAAGCGCAAAAACACGCACATCACAACCCAAGCACGGCGAAAGAACAGCCAAGCGCACAACAGAGCAGCTCAAAAAAGCACCAAACCCCAAGGAGACACCCAAAAAACAACAAACCACCAACACACAACCAAAAACACCAACAACACCCAACACACACACCCAAAAAACACCACCACAACAAACACCAAAAAACAAACTCCCAACTATCTCATATTTTCCTCCTTATAATATAAAGTATTATATATTTTTGGTTGTACTATCAAAACATTAAAAACACCTATGTATGTTTGAAATTACTTTCAAAGCCCAAATTTTAACTTTATTTTTGCTAATTCGAAATCATTGTTCACGAAGATACTATTTTAGTGGTGATTTTGAACTATTGTGATGTTTAATCAAAAAACACCAAAATCTATTTGGCACAAACTGATATATTATTAACATATCGAAACATATCATTGTTTAGCAATTTTAATTAAGTATAGGTTTAAACTTAAAAAACTAAGAAAACTACGATTTTTAATTTTTTTTTCTTTTTGTACCCTCTCTCGTACAGTAAATTATAGTTTTAAGAAAATTATGGTGTTAAGAAAATTTCGCAGAATGCAAATTGTTGCATTTTTTGAGAACGGTTATTAATAGTTCACCAATTTTAAACGCTTACCACTTCAATTATTCTTATGAGAGACGCGCCGAAATGCACTACTAACACGTCCGAAGCATTCTCCACTGGTCTCACGTTTTTCTGGTAATAATACAGTAAATCTTCATAGAGTTGCTCTGTAGCTGGCGTTGATTTTACCACTGCCTCCAACGCTGAAATTCCTGTAAAAAAAAGGAAACCCAAGTGGAAAATATAATAATAATAATAATAAATAATCAATAAAGTATTTTAAAGTGTGCGCGCATAGTTTTTTGAACTCTTTCAATTAAATTGATGTCTTGTTTTGTGTAAAGATTCCATACTATACTTGCATACTCCAGCGTATGTCTGACATATGCAGTGTAGGGGCCTTCCAAATTATGAATTGAATTAGAATTAAAAGTTCAAAAAATTAATGAACTTGTTTTTAAAGCTTTTTTAGCTATAAATTACAATGTGTTGAAAATTTTAAATCTTCTGAAATATAGACGCCTAAGCTTTTAACTATTTTAGTTGTTAATATTTTTTATTATCGATAAATTAATTATTTTTTTTTAATTTATATATGAATTTTTCATGCGACACTGTGTCAAATGCATTAGCATAATCTAAATAAATAACATCGTTTATTTGTTTTTTAAGAATAAAGTCTAGTCATTTAATGTTTCAAGCAACTGGCAGACTGTCGAACATTTTGCGTAAAAGCCGTATTGGCACTTGGACAAAATATATTAAAAAAAGACAAGAAATTCATCTTTAACCAAACGCTCCTATATTTTACATGAGTAAAATGTTAAAAAAACTGAACGATATTTTTTTAAATTATTTTTCAATCCTTTCTTAAAAAGAGGATAGTAACCAATATAAAGGCAGAATACCGGAAAAAAGAATTTTTTAAACACTTTAGATAGTTGATCAGCCAGTCCTGTTGATATTGTTTTTAAAAATGAGCTGGTAAACTGTCTGGTGTTCTGGACATTCTGTTCGGTAGGTTTTTTTATAACTTTTAAAATCTTTATAACACTGAAAGATATATTATTTAATGTTTTTTTATTAATTGAATTAAACTGGGGCATTTCAACTGTTTTTAGTAAAAACTGTATTAAAATAATTAGCAAAAAGTTCTGCTTTTTCTTTATGAAACTCGGTATATGTGTTATCTTCTTTTAAATTGTGGTGTCTTATCTTTTGATTTAATTTTACTATTAATAAATTTGTAAAAGCAATTAATATTGCAAATCATGGGTGGCGCGGGAGTGCCGCGGGGCAATTTAGCCCCGCGGTGTCGCGCCAATCATAATCAGAGAACGTGGTTAAATTTTGAGATTCATGTTTATCTCCATCTTCTTATTATTCTAACGCCCAATCTTTAAAATCGATATTCCTCTTTCCTTACTGATTAATCACAATTAAATTAAATTAAACACTGGCTCATTGGAAAGAAGAAAGATTTACGCAACTTTCCAGGAGCCACTTTTTTCATTTAGGTTCTTGCCATTGATTTATTGATCAAAATAATAAATTGAAATATAGCAAAATAAAAACTTCTAACCGCACAATAACAGCCTTTTGGCAACAATAAGAATTGTACAGAGCAGACAACGAACAGCTCCTTATAGAAACTGCACAATAACAGCAGACGGCTGTGCTTGGTTGCTATTGGTGGCGGAAACCGCACAGCGCCATCTATTTCAACCGCGCGGAAAACGATGAAAACAATAAAATATTTATTGTTAATTCTTCATTTGCTGATGAAAAAAAAATTTAAAGTTTTAAAAAAAAAAATAATTGCAATTATCGTTGGCGCGGCTAACGCCACGCGTTGGCCAATAATCGCCAATAATCCACGCCAATAATCCACGCGGCAGTTTAGCCA
>JASAMX010021708.1:0-39129 GCA_030248175.1 Microlaimidae sp. YZB2_3
TGCTGGGATATGCTTTATTATTATCAATAGAACACGTATTTGTCGTTTAAATTACAATGGGAAAAACTTTTCCGACATTTTTAATTCTTTATTTATGGCTGATAAATTGAATTTTTAAGATGTAAAGAATTAGTCTTAGCTACGCAATAACATAAAATTGTAATAGTGCCCAGTTTTTAATTTCAATTTTGTTGTCAACTATTTAAAGCTTGAATTTCACGATGGTCAAAACCCTCCCATTTAAAAGAAATTGTTTAGTGTTAAATACCTTCACAGAGTTATGACCTTATGGAGAATCACGACAGTTAGTTCAATGTACACAAAAGTCTTGAAAAGTTTTAAAAATAATTTGTATATAACTTTGGTTCACGAAAGAAAACAAGATAGGGTAGTGCATTTAATTTCGGCACTTTTTTGTTTTTCCGATGTAACTTTTCACTGTATGGCCCGATTGTCATGTTTGATAGCTCATTTTGAAGCTTTCACGATACTGCGTTGCTTCACTTCAAAGTTTCACAGTACAAAAGTAGTTTTTTTTTTACTTAATTAAACTAGTTTAAAAAAAATGGAAAATTGCCGAAATTAAATGTTTGCATTTAATTTCGGCACTTTACAAACAATCGATTGTTTCTCAGTCAAAAAATCATGGTTTTCAAAAATTAAAAAGCCTATCATTATCTCCAGACAGTTTTCTTTAATTTAAGCTTTTACTTTTTGTTCGACGTGTAACTGGCAAAAAGTTACAGCTAAAATGCCAAATCGTATCAAAATGAGCAAAATTTTGAAAAAAATGCATTTAATTTCGGCACTTTTTAAAAGGACCCCTTAATCGAGTTTAAGTGCAGTGCTATGACCCCTACACATTTCAAAGTTGTCTTTTAACTTTTTACAATTACAATTTAACACCCGACCACTTATTTCAACCCTTTTTACTTACAGCAATATGTGTGCCGAAATTACACTATTTTATTTTATAACGATTGCTCACTACAGACGCAACGTAGAACCACGGGGACTAAAAATTCGGAAAATAAACTAAATTTTACCAGGACAGTTTAATTTTTAAACCAATTTATTGCGTAATCATGAAATGCCCATGTTCTAAAAACGAATAACAATTTTATTTTTTATAAATCACTTAATTTCACATGAAAATATCATAACATAACAAATAAAAAGCTCACGACAATCATCTAAATATAATTAGCTCGCATTTGAGCTATCAAACGTCGTATTCCGTCCAGGATTACCAAAGATATAGTCCAAAATCAAAAATTCCCAATTTGGAAAAGTGCCGAAATTAAATGCACTACCCTACACGAAAATAACAATTAAACAGAAAACTTTTATTCCAAAAAAACAGCTGGTTGTAATACTTATTTCTTTTTCATTTTTTTCCGATTTTATACAAATTACTTAATAATTGGCTAAGTGATTCTAACAGCTCCTCCAACAACCATTCCCACAAAGCAAAACATATATGACTTGATCACGAATACTGACCTTTTGGGGGACTTAAAATTCTGACGTGGACAATAAAAAAAATGGCTCCTAAAATAATTATCGCGTGATTTTCCACCGTTTTTAAAAAGCCCATGTTTATTTCTGATCAATCAGTAACGACGGAAAACTCCCGAGTTTAAAGTTATAAGCGTTTAAAAAATATATTAATAATAACATAAATTACAAAATTTACCCACGTTGTTTAATTATGTTTGGCGCGGTGCAGTAGGGCTAAATCACTGTGTGGCGCTTCTGCACAACCAAAAATTCAATTATATTTTTTGAACAAAACAATAATAAGAAGATAAACATTAATAAAAAATTTAGGCACGTTCTTTAATTATAGTGGAGGCGGTGCCGCGGGGATAAATCCCTGCGTTAACGACGAAGGAATATCGATTTTAAGATGAGCGTTATAATAATAAGTAGAAGATGAAACATAAATTACAAAATTTTTCCAACGTTCTTTAATTGAATTATAGTTGGCGCGGTGCTGTTGTGGGGCTAAAAACTGCTGCATGGCGTTTATGCGCCACCGATGTTTGTAATTTTTGTTGAAATAAAATTTTAAATTCTATCTGGGTGAAAATAGCTAAAGATGAATTCTATCATGGTAAAAATAAGTAAGTGGTAAAGTAAACACTTGTTCTTCGAGAAAATATTACCTGACGCAACTTAATAATAATTGGTTACATCATCTCTGACAAATTTTTTTATTATTTTTGTTCTGATTTTTTTTCTATATTTTTATATTCTGAATTTCGTTCCATATTTTTGTTCTGAAAGTTCTGAAAAGAAGAAGAAGGTTCTGAATTTCACTATTTAACCACGTTTTCTAATAATGGTTGGCGCGGCGCCGCGGGGAAAAACAAAAACACACAACACCCAAAAAAAAACCAACACACACACAAACACCAACACAACCACAACCAACCCCCAACAAACACCCAAACAATAAAAAAACACCCACACAAAAACCAAACCAAACACACAACTATAACACACAAATACAAACAACACAAAAAACAACAAAATAAAAACAAAACAAAATATAAAAAAACCCCAAACCAAAACCAAACACCCCTCCAACCCCCCTCGATCCCCCCCCCCCCAATTGCCCCGGCGCTCCCGCGCCGCCCATGATTATATTGAAATAAAAAAAGAATTTCTTTTTTTTATTTATTCCGGAGTGTTTTGTCATTTTTTGCCGGTTTCGGAGTTTCTCTTTTATGTAAATTCGCAGTAGGATTTAATGTATTTGAAAACAAAATTGTTTATTTTAAAAAACAATTAATGACAATGAGCGCCACTAAAATAAAGGTAGATTATGTACGGAAAATGGTTTAGATCTTTATTAGTTATTTTTCACACGTTTCGGCTCAGGTCTTAAAGCCATTATCAAGACGCAGAAAAAAAATACAATAAAAATAAGGGCCCTAGGACTCGAGCTAAATCATGTCGGTTAACAAATAAAGAACTACACCATTTTACGTACACATTCTATTTAAAAAAAATAACAAAAAATATATATTTACTAGACACCATTTCTTTTCTTTTAGCATAGCAATCAATCAATTCTTAGAATTTTTAATAAATTTATTTCATTACAAACTTCAACACATAATATTTGATCGGTTTCAAAGAGGAACGGTCGATCTATATAGTTACTAACTGCTCTGTTCCTGATGCACTATTATTAAAATACATTTTGGAATACAAGTGGATACTGCCAGCGACTTCATAAAATTAATGATAGTGTTTGTTTAGCCATATTCGCGCGTGCATTTTGAAGCCCTACTTCCTAAACACTAAATTCTATCCTGACGGCCCTTGCACTGACTACAACATCTCCTCCTCCTCCTTCCACTTTAAATTTCCACAGAGCAAAACATGCAGCCGCAAATTACGACTACTATCCGCCATTTTAGGGTTCTTAAAATTATTACCTCAATATATAATTTTACGATAAATTGCCTATTTTTTTATCACTATTGCTTATAATTTGTTACGGCTAAAATTAAAATTTAAAATTTTGTTTTAAAAGGTCAACTTTAATTTATAAATAGAAAACATTACTTTCATTCTTGTAAGCTACTCTGCAACAAGGTTATCAGCTGTCCTGGCCATTTTAAACGAATTTTTGGTCAGATCGATCATCTTGTTGAACTCTCACAACAAAAATTATTGAGAAACATTTCTAATAACTATGGCGTTATTTCTAGCACTACTCTGTGGTATAAATTGTTATCTCCTAATTTTTCATTCGTGGGCAAAAGGATTTTTTGTATTTAAAATATTTTTGTTACAAGAGTTCATCGATAATCCGCTTACCAACAATTGTTTTTACGGTAATGTTAAATTACAGCCGTCCTATAAATTTAGTGTTGGGGTAATTGTCTATCAGTTGGGGCCACTGAACTATTATTTCGTCGGCGATTTTCCCGTAGTAAAGTATTTCCCCGGTGGTGCTTAGGGACTGAACGCGGCACAAACTTTCCACGAACACCGTTTTGCTCCGTTTCACCAAGAACATATCCATCAGATAGACTGTGAGGCAAATGGGGACGCAGGTACCGGGACCGTTGACCAGGAGTAAGTCCGCCCGCGTCTTCAAAACCGCCGGTGAGCAACTGACCAGGGAGAAAATGGTGGTGAAAACGGAGCTTAGATAGGATTGACCCACTTCTCGGCTCCTTGGGATCTTTTTACGAACACAAGATACGTCATTTGTAGATTGTAACGAACCAAAATGTAACCAGTGTTTCAAAAATAAGCTGCTCGTAGTAGCGGTTGTTTAAGCTTTGGAATTTAACGACTTTTGAGACAGAGATGAAACTTGATTGAAAATAAAAATATTGTTTGTTTAATAAAATACGATCCGACGACCCGTCTAAAGTTGGTTAACAGGTGGCACGAATCAATTAATTATGTAATACTTTCCTATTTTAATAAATAAAATAAATAGAATTGGCTTGTCGTTATCAAATTGGAATGCGAACATTTATATATGTTAAGTAGCAACTAATGATTACCACAAAACAAAATTAACTTAATAGGGTCATGCATTTAATTTTGCCACTTTTTCAAGGTTTAATTACATATCTTGTCATAACTTGGTCCCGAATTTGAATTGAGAAGAGATTGATAGCTCGTTAGAAACTAAATGAATGGGCGAAAAAAGGACAGTCATAAAATCATCTACCAATTTCTTTGTTGGCTGCAGTAACTTCTTAAGAGAAAATGGGCAAAAGGTGCATTTAATTTCGGCACTTTCGAAAATGCATTTAATTTCGGCACTTTAATTTAGTTTTCAATTTTTTCACTCAGATAAAAAGAAATTAGGGTAAAAATAACCAATATGGCAGTAAATGTAGCAGTCAACTTTCAAATAAGCTATTAAACATTAATATTGACCTAAAAACAAGAAAGTTATAGCCTGAAAAAAAAGTGCCGAAATTAAATGCACCAAACGAATTTTCCAAAGTGGCCATTTTTGATATCGTCCCTTATAAAACGAAATTTATGTAGATGTTGATTTTTATGCATCAGTGTGTTCAGAATAAGAAAATACACAACTTTCTAATATAAAACTTTTTGATCAAACAAAGCTGAAAAAAGTTATGGCCAAAAAACGGTTTTAAAAATGTCCAAAAAGTGCAAAAATTACCTGCATTACCATATAAAAAATTTAAATATACTGATTCTAACATTGCATTTACAAAAAGTTACATTAGTAGTACAAATGACGGACCTTATAAATTTCATAAACACCGTCTTCTTTGTTGCTCTCCATTTCAGTAAGTTTGGACAAACTGGTACTGTCGGTTTCAGCAAGGAAATAAACTCTTTTATAGTACTGAGGCCCCAACACTTTAACGAGTCGCAGCATTTCTGTTGTGTGGCCTCCAGAACCAAGTACAATTATTACCTGCTGTGTAGTTAAGGCGATTATTAAAATTTTTGGTAAATTCGTCAATTCAAAAAAATTAATTCAATTTTTTAAGACGAATTTTTATTTCGACTGAGCCCACATTTTTTATGCAACGAAACACAACGATTTTATAAGCCTGTTGCAGTTACTCTGTTTATCTTAAAATTTTTGTAACAAAATTGTCTAGCATTATGAGCTATGGTAAAAATAGTCTAACTACCAAATAATAGACTTTGTACGTTTGACGTGCCACACGGTGAATATGAGTAAAAAACAATTAAAACAACCTGGGTAAAAAACAGTACCTTTACCAAACGACAAAGACCACTAAGTTAATAACACACAAGTTTTTGGAATTTACTTCTTTTTATTTTGTAGTTTATTTAAAAAAGTTTTTGTTACGCGAGCCATTTTACTTTTGCGCAGAAAGAATACACATTAAAAAGTTTTGATTGTGGTTTCTATTTCAAATATAAAAATAAAAAAATATGGTTTTCCTATAAAATAAAACACTGATCTTAATCTTGTATCTACAAAAATAAATTACTTAAATCAAAGATTACTATAAACATTATGGGTGCCTATGCCTATATGATACTAAAAATTATAAAACTACTCATTTTCGCCTTAAGCACATATGATTACTGTGAGTTTATTCGCGTTTTTCGTAAGATTCGGCAGCGGATAGGAGTTGATTCGTCTCCAATTTTTGAGAAGAGCAAGCAGTAATATAATAAATAACATTGTAATCAAAAACAAACCAAAATAATATTCGTACGGTGAAACCAAATAAAACATCGATTCTATCAGGAAAAACAAGAACATCATAAAGAACGACTAGTAAGTAAATATCCAAAATGTTTCTATGCCCACAGAAGACTAAAACAAAATTTAATATTTTAGGAGTGGCAACAAAATAATATAAAGTTCATGGAAAGCATCACCAATACAGTGCTGAATCATTATGTATAGTTTTTTTGCGTTAAAAAGAATATACTTTAGGAATTAGGATTACAATTACAACAATAATTTTATTGTATTGAAGGTATAGGCTTCCGAATTTTGGGAGGTATTCCTTAACCGCAGTGGCGTGCATTTAACATTAACCAGGATTTCATTTGCGGGGAGGTGGTCTGAGGGGTAAATACTAACCCTGAAAGGGGTTTGGGGGCGGCAGCTCCCCCAGAAATGGGGGTCTGGGGGGAGAAAGCCCCCAGCGGAGTCAAAGGCCAGAGCCCCTTGTCAGGGGGTCTGGGGGCAGAATGCCCCCCCCCCGGGGGAGAAAATTTATAATTTAAGGGGCTAAAATACACTAGAAATTTTAATTCCAGATGATAATTAAAACAAAATTTAAGTTTTTTTTATTCCTATTCATTTAAAACATGTGTTTAAAACGTTATTAAAAGGTTAACAGTGTTTATAGTAGTTTTATTTAACATGTATGCCTTAACTATTGAGCAGCAAAATCGATTGAAATGGAAAAACTGAGATAAATTGTCAATTTAAACTACCCGCGAAGCGGGGAAAATTTGGTTTTTTGACTATTAATATGCTTTTGGAAGGCATCAGGAAAGTTTCTGTATTAATATTTAAGAAAAAAAATTTTCTCTCCCAAAATTCAAAAAACGTAAGGGTCCCCCCTTACGAAAAAATCCGGCTTCGCCGGATTTCGGGGGGGGGGGGGGCGGCCGCCCACCCGCCCCCCCTGGGCACGCCACTGCTTAACCGTACCCCAAAATTTGAGAAAGCGTGTCCTAAAAATTTTTGTTGGGTTGGGTCCCCCATTTTTAATGTTTTTAGTACTGGAACCCCCAAATTTTATAGTGGGTGTCCGGACTACTTCCAAATTTTAAATTTTAGAAGGGTGGGGTCTGGGATGTCGGCATTTTTTAATCCCCTATCCCCACCCCTTTCTGCCCTGATACCTATGCCGTAAGGTTTTTTAGAGAAAAACAACCTTTATAGAGAAAAGAAATATTGGACAAAATATGAACGGCTAATTATAAAAAACTAAATAATAAACTATTAATCAATTATCAAAATGTATATTATTATCTTCCAAATTAGACGCTCGTGCATTTTAGTTTAAAAATAAATATGAACCTACCAAACATAACAAAATTTGGGTCGGCAGTACCGCCACAAAACAAAATGCCTTTTAGATTAAATGCATTTCATTGCAGTATTTTTAATCTTGAAATACAAATTACAAATAAAACATCTATTTCTAAAATTTTGGCGGTTTTAATGTGTTAAACTATTACAAAAAGTTTGTTTTTCTGATTAACCCAACAAATGTACATGTAAAAAACCAATTACGCAAAAAATGGCTTAAAACAATACTCAAAAAAATACAAAAATACTTAAAATTGTTTTAATATTGTTGATAAATCTACAGTTTCTAAGATAATTGGAAAAATATTATTATTAATAATAATAAATTTTGATTTGGTGGTGGGACCGTCAAGTCGCCGACAAAAAAGTTTGTTATGCTAGCTAAGACCATACACAGAAATAGAAATAGCATTTTAAAACCTCAGCGCAGATTGTTTTGCCCATTTTGGCGAAAAACAAAAAAAAGGAAATAAATAGCCGATTATCATCTGTATTAACTGGTACAATTAGCCAATCAGTTTTTTTCTTTTGACAAAAAAACGTTTTGCAGCAAACACTTTTAATATCAAAACATTACAACAACAATTAATCAGTGTAAAGCGGTATTTAAAAAAAACACAGTAACGTCATTTTGTCTTTTCGTATTAAAAAACAATTTGTTTTTTAATTCACCACAGACCACATCACCGTTATGTTTTTCTGAAATTGTTTTTTTAAGGTTTGCAATACGTTTTTTAGATGCCAAAAAATAAAATATTTGTTTTTAAGATGACAATGCCCAGGACATAAGTATGTTTACGTGATTTTTTTCTGTTGGTTCGTATAATGATTTTTTCTGTTGGTTCGTATAATAATTATAATAAAAACAGTTATTGTTACTTTTTTGTTTTTATATTAGACGTTGTTAATATTTTATCTTATGTTTATAATTATTTTGTATTTTTGTATCAAATTTTTCATATATTTAATAAACGTTAAGCGTTCTGACCCTTTTCTGGGTCCCATTTGAAGATATTATTTGAAATTTTCGCATGTACTGATACTCTAGGTATCAGTGCTAAGCACAACAAAAATAATTACCTACCAGCACAATAAAAAACACAACAAACTTTTTTTAGTACAATAAAAAAAAACAAAAAAAAACTTTTTTTTGACAGCTGAGGAACGTGCGATAAAAATACAGATTTTTTAAAACGGGGAAAATAGCGGCGCGGTACTGGAAACTGGGGTAAGTACTCACTATCGACAAAAAACATTGATCGAATGTAATATTTAATTTGAATTAATTTTACCTCGCTATTGTTAACGGTCTTTCTGGGTCAGGACTGCCGTGACGAAATCCTATAAAATCATGAAAAGCAGTTAAAAAGAAACAATAATTGGGCTCGCATTAGCTACGAAACAGTTCCAGAAAGCAACGTTTGTGGTGTTATGAATTTTAGAAAAAACGGGCTAAATGCTGCGAGAATACAGGTGTCAGTCACAAAAAAGGATTGCAGACTGGCAACAAACAGGCTAGCCAGTTAGAAAGATGGTGGGTGGTTAGGACAGGACGTATACTCAACTTCAAAATTTTCTACCGTCTTCTGATACTCTATTTTTTGTTGCTTTTTTCACTAAAAGTGGCGAGTCTGTCGGCACTTCCCTATGAGGCAAAAATATACGGCTTTCCGGAATTTTGATTGATTGAGTGAGTGCATTTAATTTCGGCACTTTTCCCAATTAGGCATTTTTGATTTTGGACTATATTTTTGGTAATCCTGGACGGAATACGACGTTTGATAGCTCAAATGAGAGCTAATTATATGTATATGACTGTCGTGAGCTTTTTATTTGTTATGTTATGATATTTTCATGTGAAATTGTGTGATTTATAAAAAATAAAATTGTTACTCATTTTTAGAACCTGGGCATTTCATAATTACTCAATAAATTGGTTTAAAAATTAAACTGTCCTGGTAAAACTTAGTCTATTTTCCGAATTTTTAATCCCCGTGGTTCTACGTTGCGTCTGTGGTGAGCAATCGTTATAAAATAAAATAGTGTAATTTCGGCACTCATATGCTGTAGGTAAAAACGGATTGAATTAAGTGGTCGGATGTTAAATTGTATTTATAAATAGTTAAAAGACAACGTTGAAACGTGTAGGGGTCATAGCACTGCACTTAAACTCGATTAAGAGGGTCCTTTTAAAAAGTGCCGAAATTAAATGCACTTTTTTCCCAAATTTTGCTCATTTTGATACCATTTGGCATTTTAGCTGTAACTTTTTGCCAGTTACACGTTGAACAACAAGTAGAAGCTTAAATTAAAGAAAACTGTCTGGAGATAATGATAGGCTTTTAAATTTTTGAAAATGATGATTTTTTCACTGAGAAACAATCGATTGTTTGTAAAGTGCCGAAATTAAATGCACATATTTAATTTCGGCAATTTTCCATTTTTTTTAAAAACTGATTTAATTAAGTAAAAAAATACTTTCGTACAGTGAAACTTTTGTGACGCAACGCAGTATCGTGAAAGCTTCAAAATGAGCTATCAAACATGAAAATCGGGCCATACAGTAAAAAGTTACATCGAAAGTGCCGAAAACAAAAAAGTGCCGAAATTAAATGCACTACCCTATTTCGGAAGAATTTAAATGGAAAGTGTGCTTTTCAAAGAAACTATTCTGAAAGCTTGCCATTCAATTATAACGACGCCGTCGCCGCTTTTGTAACAAGTGGCACCTGTTCCAAAATATATTTTTGATACAAATGCTAATAATTTAGTCAGTTTTAGGGATGTGCACAACATCCGCCTCCGTGGAGATCCACATTATTTTTGACATCCGCATCCGCGGATTTGTGAACTCACATCCGCAGACGTCTACATTTCCTTTTTACT
Source organism: Microlaimidae sp. YZB2_3 (assembly GCA_030248175.1). Classification (NCBI taxonomy): domain Eukaryota; kingdom Metazoa; phylum Nematoda; class Chromadorea; order Desmodorida; family Microlaimidae; species Microlaimidae sp. YZB2_3. Next base: position 10,436 of record JASAMX010021708.1, read on the forward strand.
TCTCAAATTGCAAAAATGCAACAAAAACACTTTTTGGCCAAAGCCAGCGTTTTTTACTTGTTTTTTTTCCTTTCAAAATTAAAAAAAAAACGATATGGATAAAATGCGCCCCAGAAATAAAAACGAAATTATACAAATGAATTTAATAAAAATCAGCATTCGCGGATTTCTGTTTTATAAAATCCGCATCCGCGGATGTCAAAAAAGACATCCGCTCCGCGCACATCGCTACACTGTTTTGTTTCTAAAAAATATTTTTAAAACGCGTTTAATTGTGAAGAAAAAATATTAAACTTTTAAAAGTTACCTACCTAAATACACGATAAATGGCACAAAGCCAATTTGCATGCCAAGGCGAACAATATTTATTGTCGACGAAAGAATGTGCTTTCCTCTGGGACTAAGAGCCATATTACTTCAGCACAATTAAGAAATTTCCTTGTCTTTGATAGTCTTCTTAATAACTGTGCTTGAAAACTGAAAACACTAAAATTTTTTTTATAAGTTTCATTATTTTTTGTTCCAATGCAACAACTGCGCAGTTTTGAAAGGCGAAAAAATGCGTGCACAAATATTTTTTATTTTCCTTAGTTACTTGACTCCGCGTATATTCAGAACTTCGCAAGACTTCGTTGTAATAAAAATTTTCAAGATAAAAAAACAATTTTTACCACTAATAAATCTATTTTTACAAACCATAATACGAGTAGAAAACAGTCGTATATTTTAAGGTCACAATTTTTAATGGTTTTTGGTATACTATAAGAACAGGTGGAGCGTGGAGGCATTAAAATCAAAATGCGTTTGCAAATACCATGTTGTTCGCAGGCACGTCGCCCGACAAAAGATTATTCATTTAATCCGAAAACAAACACCGTTACGACCGTTTACTTATATCACCATTATTACCACCGTTTGCATTATAAAAAATGAGCAGCTATAAACGATTTACATTGGTGTTGTTAAGGGACGGATCGCGAATTCTGCTCGGAAAGAAGAAACGAGGTTTTGGTCAAGGCAAATGGAATGGATTTGGTGGAAAGATAGAACCAAACGAGTCAATAATGGAAGCTGCAAAACGGTTAATTTACGTTGTTTTTTTAAGGAGTTTATCCTTATCACGCAAACTGAGATTTTATTACTTGGGGTCAAATTTTTGGTCGGAAAGATCGTATTTTCGAATAAAAATTTTTTAACCGTTTATATTTAGTTGCCAAAATGTTGATCATGTTGCCAAGAGCTAAAAGTTTTTATGTTCGTTTATACTTGGCAAATATAAGTTTAAAAAAAAATAAGTGCGATTTTTTGGCAAATTAATTAAGCCAATATTATGACACGAGAATTGCTGACTGCACACTAAATTTCTAACTAAAAAGTTTGCAAGAAAAACAGCATATTTTCGATTTTTCTGGTTACAAAATCCTTTACTAAAAAGCTACTAAAATCCGTTATTATCTTGTGGTACGATTTCTAATAGTGTTTTTCTTCTAGTGAAAATTGCGACTTTTATTGCGCTCAATACTGGTTTTTCGCGCTGCAATTTTTTTCCCAAAAAAATTGCGCGTTTTCTAAATTTTTTTTCCAAAAATTTAGTGTAGAGTCGACTTATATTTTAAATTATAGTTGGGCAAGTTTCAAATTAGAAATACTATCATTGAATTATGAAACACAGAATAAATCAAAAAATGTAACAATTTTGCGGCCTTTATTTTTTAGGAAAAATAAACCATTCATTTGATACTTGTCAGAATTTATCAAATTTAAAATCTAAGTTTTTTACGGAAGCAGCTGGAGGTAATGCTTGATAGCACGGCAAATTGTTTGATGGATTCAAATTTACCAATCTCGATTTGTGTCGGTTAACAATGCATTTACCAATCCTTGTTCAATGTGGCATAATCAAATAATGCGAGGGGGAGGGTCTGCCAGTCTCAGCGGGGGTTGCATGCAGGTTGTGGAGCTTGCGCCGCATGCGGCGCAAAGCCATCGCGAAGCGTCGGGCAGGGTGCCCAAGAGTTTTTTTAATGATAATGGACATGGGTTCAACCTAATTTCTATACATTTTGTTTTTTATTGTCGATGTTAGAATTTCCTAATATATTCCAAATTCATTTAATAAACAAAACTTTTTATTATTCGCCACTAAAAAAAGACGAACGTGTGAGAAAACTATTTTACGTTTTAATTTCAGAGAGCTGTACGAAGAATGTTCAATGACAAGTTCAGCACTAGAGAAATTGGCAATTCTTCATTTTGAATTTGAAGGAAATCCCATAATAATGGAGGTTCACGTTTTCACTACTCGAAAATTTACAGGCATTCCAACAGAAAGCGAAGGTATTTTTATTATATTAAAACTGAAAATTTGTATTAAAAACTGAATGTATATTTGCTAATTTAATTAAAAAAATACTCAACAAACATATAAAAAAGTAACCAAACTCATTTTATAACAAGCAATTTTGTTTGATTTAAAAATATTTTGGCACTCACCACAGGGTTTTTTTACATAACATAATTGCAAAAAAATATTTATTTTTCCAATAATCTGACTTTACACTGTTGGTAAAATGTTTTTAAATTAATGAAACATTATGTATTTGCAGAAATGAAACCTCATTGGTTTGAAGAAAGAGATATTCCATACAATGAAATGTGGTTGGATGATACATACTGGTGGCCTTACTTTCTGAAGAACCAAAAATTTCGAGGATATTTTAAATACAGAGGATACGATACCATATTGTCGTACGATATTCAAGAAGTGTCTTACGTTGATTAATGTTTTCTTTTTTTCATTTTATAAGTAAAGTATAGACACCTTGCACTGAAACGCAGTTTATACATGAAGTATGCAATATACATAGTTGTCACCATAATGGATAATTACCGTACTCCTACTTATCTTTTCGTAGTATGCAGATAATGCGATCGAAATTTCGCGCGCTTTTGAGGGTTGATCTGCATATTACGAAAAGATAAGTAGGAGATACGGTAATTTCGCGCGCTTTCTATCGGTTGTTCTGCATACTACAAAAAGATAAGTAGGAGTACGGTAATTATCCATTATGGTGACACTTATATATATTGCATACTTCATGTATAAACTGCGTTTCAGTGCAAGGTGTCTATAAAAACATTACAATTTTACAATATCAATAAAACACGCTTTACTTTCTTCTATTTTGATACTAAATTTTAGTAATTTTTTTGGTTTGCAAATTTAATTTGCTAGCTATTTACCAAATGAATTATTCTGCCAAGAATCAATTCATTATTTAATTAAAAAACATTCATAACGACAAAAAGAACATTATTGTAAAGTAAACCGAAAGCTTAACTACAATGAATTTATAATCCCAATGAATATAATTGTTTAAAATAGGTACTCACTTCTCAATGAACTATTCTGAGGTTATTTTGCAAATTAAAAATACAAGATTACACATTTACCGTAAGATTATTTCCCCTCTTTTTTAATAATTAGGTTTTTGGTAACGGCGTAACGTTCAAGAAGCGGGAACGCAGTCAGAAGTTCGGAAAATTCTTATAAAGGGGGAAATCCCGTTTTACTTAAGCTGTTGGAAAGGGATAGGAGTTTGTATCCAAAGACAGTTTTATTTCGGTTCTATCTTAAACATTGGGCTATGATAAGCTTACTTGTTATTTTGTGCTTTATAAAAGCATCAGGATAACTTATTTTTTCAATATAAAATATTATTTTATCAATTTTTTGCCGCATTTAATCTTGAAAAACACGCGCACCTTTCAGTTTGTCTGATATTTTGTGAGCACCTTTTTCTATTTTTAATCTAGTGTTAACTAACTTAACAAATTTATAAAAACATTACTACAATCAGTAGGGTAACTTACTTAAATTCGCCCAGCCTTAATTTCAGCCACCAGCTGTTATTTTCTCCATGCGCAAAGTTATGGGAAAAATGCGTATGGCTAGATATTATGGAAATGTCGATATATTTAGCCATACGCAGCTCATTTCATGATTAAAATAACCGCCAAATTTAAGCTGGCCGAATTAAGTCAGTTACCTTAAGGTCTCTCCGGACTGTTTTTATTGCAGAGCGTTCAATAGTAAACCAATTGCAATAAAGAGCAAAAATTACCCATTTTTATTTACACACAATTTACTTTTGAATTATTATACTTATAGAGTATTATAATATTTTAAGGTATTCAAATGACGAAAATTTGACTAATTGGCGAAAAGCAGGCAACAAATCCTGATTACAATAATGATATTTTTTGAATTTATGTTAAATAAATTTTTGAAATTGGAAAAAATAAAAAAAAAACATTATTAAAATCAAAAAAATTGTGGCCAATATGTTTTATGTGGAATCGATCTCGGGACCTTTCAAAAAATTTACACGCGCTAACCGACTATCCACTCTACATGGGATGTGAGCTCTAAAAGCGGTTTATAAACCACCCTTCTGAAAAAAATTGATAAAACCCACGACGCACGACAGAATATTTATGCGTTAACAATAAAAAGATGTTATGGCCTTCCAAAAATTATAAATTTCAATAGAATATATATCTGGAGCTTTAAATTTTACAAATTAAATTAATCGAAGTTTTAACGAAATTTTGAAAAAAATAACCCCCATTTTTCGGAAATTCTTTATTAAACATAAATACAAAATATTAGTTTAATTTTTACGTACGTGAAAGAGGGTAACTGTGTCTCTCTATTGGAAGTATTATTTAAATAAATAGTGTGTAGTAAATATTTTTAAGGGTTTTAAAAGAATTTCATTGCAATTTGATTTTTAATATCAATTATTTCAATTACTTACAATAATATAATGAATGTTCACTTTAATCGTGACATTTCTGCCTTTTTAACACTCATATAAATTTTTTAGTGAAATATTACTGTATTTCACGAGATCTGGTATGCCCAAAATGGCGATTTTCCATACTTAAGAAAACTGTCCGGAGAGACCTTAATAGATTCTTTGAATTATTTAAACTTTAAAGATTATTTTCCCTCTTCACTTTTGTGGTACAGAAATTTACCATCGGTGGCGTGCCGACTGTGTAAATTGGCATTTTCTGTGTAGTTAAACAGATGTCAAAAAAACTATTAAAGATTATTTGGGTTTCAAAAACTTAGAACTGGTACATAATTTACCCCAAAAAAAATAACAAAAAATGTACGAATTATATGACATTTTGTAAAATTTATAAATATGGATGGCGTGAAAACTTAAAAATCAAAAGCCCCGCATGAATTTTTTCAAAAAGACGGAGATTATTTTCGACTTGCGAATACAAATTTTGTTAAAATTTCTACGAAAATAATAATAAAATAATATCGTGCTAAAATGGACAAACTAACTACTAAATTTGACACAAGAAGACTGTTACTTAAAATTTAACAATAAATCGACAGTTTTATCACTTTGTTATGTGCAACTCCAAGACTAAAACGCATTGGTTATCGCACTGCCAGCATCGCTGGGCAGGGGGGGGAGGTTGGGGGGTTATACTCCTTAAAAATCCCGATTATAGCCGACACCCCCCTCCTAAAATTTGGAGGTACCCCGGACACCCCCCTAAATTTTGGGGGGTTGTAGTACTAAAAACGCTAAAAATGGAGTATTTGACATGTACCCCAAAATATTTTCGGGACACCCCCAAATTTCGAGCTCGGGTATACCGATACCGCCCCACCAAAAATCAGAGAGGCTGCCCACCTATGACTGCCAGCGTATATTTCCACCGTGATTAAGCCGAGCAGTTACATCCTGGTTGACGTCTGTTGTATTTTAATCGCAATAGAGATCGAAATCAATACGTTTGGAGGTGTAGAAAGGGGCATCTGGCTGCCCGGCTTTCCGCACCCAGACTCCCTCTTTAAAATAGTCCTCCTCGCTCCATTGTCTCATTTGCTCGGAGGTGCAAGGTCCCTGGATTTCCGCTTCTTCCGTGTTCTCCCATTTGAACTCCCAAGTCACGGCCTCACTCACAGCTGTAAAGATAAAAATATTATTTTATTTCTGCATTAAAAAACAAACAAAACAAAACAGCATAGAGCAAAAACAAAAAAAAGACTTCTAAATTAATTTAGTATTTTTTAAAGAAACAACGCTTAAACTAGTACTACAGCATTATTTTAAATTCAAGCTCGAGCGGTTCAATATTAAAGGAGTGGTTTGTTTTTGTCCACATAGGAATCTAACTTGTGACAGTCTTCTTTAATGTTAATGTAACTGCGAAAAATTGTTTTGAATTGTAATACCACGTAGTCAAAACATGAAACAATATTATGTACAATTTCTTACAAAATTATAATATAATAAATATAATAGAATTATAATCACATTATTGTTTGATTATTAAGAGTGATTGCTTGGCACTCAAAATAATTGTGGTAAAAATTAAAAAAGAGGGTTTTGTCATAAAACATGAAATCTACAGTAGGTAACTTCGGAATTATTTAAAATTGTTTTAAATTAATTTATTTTTTTTAATTAATTTATTTTTTAAATAAATTAATTAAATTATTAATGAATAAATTATTAATTTATTAATTAATAATTTATATATAAAGTCTAATTTATTCAATGATTTTTTTAGCTCGGTTTTTACTGTGGATGATCGTGAGCTTCCAAACTTTTCTTTAAGAGTTAAAGAAAATGAAAAAATAACAAGCGTTGCTTTTCCTGTAAATGTTGTTTTAAAAAAACTTAGAAAATTGCCTTCAAAATTTTTGAAAACCCCTGACGAAAATTTTTCCTTAAAAATGTAAGTACTGAAATTTCCATGCCTTTAGCTTATATATTTGAGAAGTCTATGCAACTCGGTACTCTTCCGTGTATCTGGAAAGAAGCTTTAATATGTCCTATTTTGAAAAAAGGATTACCCTGTTTATGCACTAATTATCGACCAGTTTTTTAACTTGTATATGCTGCAAACTTATGGAGAGCATAATTTTTGACGACATCATAAAATTTTTGAGCGATAAAAATTAATATCCCCTAATCAATTTGGATTTCTTTCAAAAAAATCCGTAGGACTTCAATTGTTATGTGCCTTAAATGATTGGATTTTGTCACTGAATAATAAAACACCAGTTGATGTTTTATATATTGATTATGCAAAAGCTTTCGATTCAGTAAGCCACGAAAAATTATTGGTAAAAGTTAAAGCTTATGGAATTGATTATGAGCTTTTTACCTGGATTAAATCTTTTTTGTCAAATAGAAAACAAAGAATAATAATAGGCGAGGTTTTTCAGATTACAAAAACGTCACAAGTGGTGTGCCTCAAGGCAGTGTCCTTGGACCCCTTTTGTTTCTCTTGTTTATAAACGATTTACCAGAAGCACTGGGCAACAATACAAAAATAAAAATGGTTGCGGATGACGCGAAATTCTATAAAGCTTTAACCGATAAAGAATCTGCTAATGATTTTTCCAAAGCTTTATCAAACTTTTGCAAATGGTCATCAATATGGCATTTAAACATTGCCCTACAAAAATGTTCCGTTTTACACTTAAGGCATAACAACCCGTCCTTCAACTACGAATTAAATAATTATATTATTCCTTCAAAAAATTGTGTCAAAGATTCAAAAAATTACTATAAGCAACACTTTAAAATTCTCAAATTATTGTTCGGAAATAGCTTCCAAAGCTATGTCACGAGTATCCATGGTATTTCGAGCTTTCACTTCACAAGATATGTCACTGTTGCTAAAAGCGTACGTCACATATGTGCGCCCGATTTTAGAGTTTGATTTGAAACATTTGTGTGGTCCTCTCATTATGCCAAAGACATTGAAATAATTGAGCGGGTTCAAAGAGTATTTACTAGAAGATTGTATGCTCGATGTTTCTTTCCTTACGTTGAATATAGAACACGATTAAAAGAGCTTAAACTTGAAAGCTTAAAATTTCGTGGTTTTAAAAATGACCTTTGCATGTGTTTTAAAATTTTAAAAGGTTTAGTGGATATTAATACTAATAATTTTTTAGCAGTAGAAACTAACAACAGAACCCGTAATAACAGAATTAAGCTCAAAGGCAAACAAACACGGCTTGATATTGCTAAATTTATCTTTTCAAATCGTGTAATAAACCATTGGAATAATTTACCTAAAGAAGTAGTTTTAGCTAACTCTTATAAAAAATTTCGTAGTCAATTAAACAAGCATTGTCAAGAAAACTATTAAAAATATTTATTTATAATAATTTTTTTGTTTTTTGTTTTTGTTAATTCGGGCCGGCTACAGGATTTTAGCCATAGGTGAGAAAGGGGGGGGGGCAGGGTGGGGTCCACCCCCCCTGGCCTCGAAATTTTGGGGGCCCCCCCAAGACGAAAATCTAGGGGCCCCTCCTCCCCCCAAATTTCCGAATTTTTTACCCCTGACCCCCCTCTAGATTTTGAAATCTGACCCCCCCCTCCCCCCTCGGGAAAATTTTAGGTACCTTTTTTATACTAAATTTTCTTCCAAAAACGTGAATTTTCATCACATATTCATGCTTTTACACCCTTTTTATACATGAATATGGCTTTTTATTCAATAAAATGTAGTATTATCCTATAAAAAGAACAATTATTAAAGTTATTATGGTTTAAAACTGTTTTGCTTTGGACACCGGACCCCACCTGACCCCCCTTCTAGATTTCGAAATTTCGCACCCCGGGTCGACCCCCCCCCCTAAAAAGCTAGGGGGGGTCCGGACCTCACTGGGATCCCCCTCCTAGAATTCAAAATTCGATTTATCCCGGGTAACCACCCCCCCTAGCTTCCCCGACCGTGCTCACCTATGATTTTAGCCCTGTCTTACCGTCCAAAAAGCCTAGTGGATCAACACTATACTCCAGTTATTGCGACGAGGTTGAGTTTTATTCAACTCTCATGCATAACAATAAAAGAACATTTGATCACTATAACTTTTTGGCTGGAAGACCCACCCACATAGTGGGATTTGTGAGAAGTGTGGCCAATGTAACATGAGCAAAAAAAAAATTTTTTTTTATTAGACTAAAATTATGAGAGGGGGATTTGACAGACAATGACATAATTTAGTGTAAAGGAATGCCAATTATATTTAAATGACAACGGAGAAGAAAAAAAACCCGGAACCAGTGCAAGGTAAAGGGTTGTAAAAGTGGAATATGTTTGTGCGGTTAGGAATACAATATGTTTGACATAAAGCTGAGAAAAATTTATGTATGTATATAGAGTGCCGTACTATAACGAGTTACATAACGCCCACCAATTAAGATAGCGTGAAAATAAATGATACTCTGCACCGTGTTAATAAACAAAAAAAATAAAAATAAAACAAAGCGTTTGATCCGTCTTTCGTCCAGCTCTTCTGGCACAAATCTGATTGTATCCAACAAGCTGCATTACCAGTTGTAATTTTATATCACCTGTGCTGCTTTATAATTATTAGTTTAATTTGTATTTAAAGTAAAAATTATTTGGATTGTACATACTATTGTGATTTTTACTTTAATGTGAATTTATTGGACTAATAAATTTATTTATTTATTGCACTAAATATTTCCCAAAAGTCTCTGAAAATTTTTTTAAAAATTAGCAAATAATCTTACGTTCGGTTTTTTCACTGGCTAAGCTCGGTTTTTCAGTAGTTACGCTTGTTTGTGTTGAAGTTAGTGTTTTTTCATCAATTTCTTCCGCAAACATATCCAGAGGATCTGCTTCCTGCTCTTTTTCAGCAGCACTGGTTTTTTGATCATCTTTTTTGAAAGTAATTTTTTCCAGATCAAATTGTATTTTTTCATATGTATACCTTAAACGAATAATTTTTATTATTTTTTTAAAAAGACGCAAAACACAATAAGCTACACTGTTATATAAATAAATATAACTAAAGCTTAAGTTTTCCAATCTGAAATTAAGGGCGTAACCGCTCCGCGTTAAGAAGAAATAAACAATAAATGCGTGAGCGAAAAAATATTTTAAAAAAGTTTTCAGTGATTATGTAATCAATTATTATTAACTTGCGTCAGGTGTTTCTCTGCACGTGATATTTTTTCAAAGAACGAGTGGTTACTTTATCACCCAGCGCTTTTCACCCTGATAAAATTTATCTTTAAATAAGATAAAGGGCAGTACATTACCCGTAAGCTTCCATGTCACCTTCTGAAACAAGGCTATCGACTAGTCCAGTGAATAAAAGAACCTCAGTTCTGTCAGTATTTTCAGCACTGCTTACATTTGTTTCTAAATTAAAACTCTAATGAAAAATTTTAAAAAAAAATAATCTTATACCTATTGCAGTAAATAAAATCGAATATTGTAAACCGAAATTGCTGTCAGTGGCGTAGCCAGAAGGGAGGGGGGTGTAGAATGAAGAAAAAAGGAGCTAACCCCCATATCCGGCGAGGCCGGATTTTTTCGTCAGATACGATGTCCGTGTATGTTTTCAACATGCTCGTGCCGTTAGTATCACAGCGTCTTTTATAACAATGATTTAATGTAAAAGTCTTTTAACCCTTTAATTTCATTATATTTTTTTAATTGAAGATATAGGTGAGAAAAGGGGTAAGGCGATTCCATCCTTTGTTGCCTCGAAATTTTGGTCTTCCTCCTAGAAAAAGCTTAGAATGCTGCCCTCTTCAAATTTTTCACTCATGATTTCTCTCTAAAATTTGAATTTTGATCCTCCTTTCTCCCCAAAAGATAGCCCCTTTCCAGCAAAATGACTAAGGTCTACCTCCTTATCTTAGCCTCGAAATTTTGGGTCTCTCCCTAGAAAAAAATCCATTCCCCCCCTTCCCCTAAATTTTCAAATTTTTTTACCCCTGACGCTGAACCCCTCTGGATTTTGAAATCTGACTCCCTCCTCCCCTCTCAGAAAAATTTTAAGTACTTTTTTATACTTAATTTTCTTCCAAAAACGTAAATTTTCAACAGAAATTCATGTTTTTACACCCTTTTTATATCAGAATATGGCTTTTAATTCAATAAAATGTACTATTATCTTGTAAAAAAACCAATTATTAAACCTTTAATAGTTTAAAAGCATTTTTGCTTTAGGCATTGGACCCCCTCTAGGTTTCAAAATTTTTCACCCCGCGTCAACCCCACCTAAAAAGCTAGGGGTGGTCCGATCCCCTTAGGACCCCATTTCTAGGTTTTGGAAATGTCATTTACCCAGGGTAAAAGACCACCCCCCTAGCTTCGGTGTCCGTGTTCATCTATGCACCGCCTTCGCCTAAAAAAATCGTGAACACGCCAATGAATTGTTGCACAATCTGAAATCATATTAAAATTTTATCACTCGAATAAATCACGGTTATAAATAAAAAAATTTCAAAAACATAAACCACAATTAAAATTTAATTTTATACCTTAAATAAGGCAAGGCTATTTTAATTAATTTAGCGCAAATGTAATCCACATTACAATACAAAAATTTTTACCACACTTTGCTTAGGTTTAGAATAATATAAAAAAAATTTGAAAAAATAAACTGAACCTTCTGATTTCTCTCCTTTTTTCTTCTTCCATCTTTCTTTGCGAAGTTCATTTTGAGATTTTCCACCACCTATTCGTTTTAAAGTTTTGGTTACGGTTTCTTTGGGTTTCATGATTTGAAGCATTTCTCTAAAATGGGTTTTAGAACTTGACACTTTCTCACAGCAATAACTAAATCAACTACTATTTGACAATAAATATCAACAAATATATAATAGAAAGAAAAGACGGAATGAAACTATCAGACAAACACGTCGACGTCATCCATAAGTTGTTAATGCTCTTCATTTTATGCTAATTTACTGAATACTTAAATATCAATGCTATTATTTTGTTGTAGTTTCAAAATCAACATAAATTACGATTCTTTTGAAAACATCTCAAAAACATTCAAAAACGTCTAAAATATCGTTTTCTGGGTATACAAACTTAACGTTATTTAAAAAAAAACAAAACAAAGATTCCTCTAAATAAATAAGCTTTTTAAAAATATATTTTGGGCCAGGAAGGAACCCAAAAATAAGTATTTTTAAAAAATAATCAAATGAAATAAATGAAAAAAATAGGTTTCAAATTTGTAATTAAATTTAACCCCAATATCTTAGCGCGATCCGCAGACGTAGAGGAATTCAGTTCTGGACCTTCTTCGTCGTCGTCTTGGGTCTCCCACAGATTTCCAGCGTGGGTTTTGACTCTGTTCCAGTCTATATTGTCTAACCACGCGTCTTTAATGTCTTCCTAAAAATGATATAAATTTTAAAAAAAATAAAACTAAATTGCTGTTTTTGGCAAAGTCAGCAATGTACTGTGGGGTTGAATGGGTCTAGAAAATATATACACAAGGAGGACGAGTATAATGAATACGACGGCAAAAAAGGGGTTTAGGGAGTTCTATAAAAACAGAGGGGCTTTAGAACTGGGGAATCTGGAGCGGCAAGACTATAATTTTGTGAACCACACATATATCTTTTTATGTTAAGGATAATCTATAGTTAAATTAGTATTTTTTTTAGAATTTTCATAAAATTTAAACCTCACCATAATAAAATCAACTCAATATTTTGAACAATCCTCCCTCTCCAGAATGTCTATCGTTTTTAAACTGTAACATCTTTGGAGTTCTCACATTGATTACCTCTTTGCCTCGTCTGACTTAAGGGTTTGGTGAGGAGTGAAACTTTTTGTCTTCGATTGTGATAATTTTTTGTAAAAACCTTACCCCTGCCGCCAATAGTCCACAAAAATTTTTTCAACAAAATATCTCCAGTGATTCAGGAGTAATGAACTCCGAAAATGGCATTTTTTTGACAATTTTGTACGTGAAAAATTGCTCAATGGGTATAATAATTTCTGTTACAAATTATGCACTAAAAGAAAGCGGCTACTTTCGACTTTAATTTGATACCTTGATCGTTAAGATTGGTGCAATATTTGTCGAGATATTGCGTTTATCGTAAAAAAAACACTCGATTTTTCCCTAAAACCAAAAAGTGAAGGATAAAACCAAAAAGTGAAGGAAAGAAAGGTTCGGCAAACTTTACAAAATCACTGCCGTCGTTTTGTGTTTTTAACAAAAAAATCGCGGGTTTTTTCTATGGGAAACGCAATATTTCTACAAATACTGCACCAATCTTAACAATAAAAGTATCAAATCAGAGTAGAAAGTAGTCGCTTTCTTTGAAAGCCTAATTTTTGTTGTAAATTAATTAATATTGAATAAAATATTGTTTCTGATAGTAGTTTTAGAAATAAAACTGTAGCCATTAATTAAAGGTGCGGTGCAGAGTCAAATTTTTTGTTTTCGATTTTGATATTTTTTGTGAAAACCTTACCCCTACCCCAATAGCTCATAAAAATTTTTTCAACAAAATATCTCCAGCGGTTTAGGAGTAATGACCCCCCCCAAAAAATGGCGTTTTTTGACAATTCGATGAATTGCTCACTGGGTATAACGATTTTTGTTACAAATTATTCACTGAAAGAAAGTGGCTACTTTCTACTTTAATTTGATACCTTGATCGTTAAGATTGGTGCAGTATTTGTCAAAATATTGCGTTTCTCGTACAAAAAACACTCGATTTTTTTGCTAACAACACAAAGTGAAGGAAAAAAGGTTGGGCAAACATAAAATCACTACCGTCATTTGGTGTTTTTAACAAAAAAATCGCGGATTTTTTGTTTGGGAAACGCAATATTTTGACAAATACTGAACCAATCTTTCTTTGATTGTTTGTTAGTTGTGCACCCAGTTGTTGAGTAAATGATTAACTGTCTGTAATTGTTGAATGCAGGTTGTTATACTCTTAATTTTAATTAGAATTATATTAAAAACAATAGAAATATGGCTTTGCAAATTGCAATGAAGTATTTTAGAAACATTGAGGTATAACAAGATCCACCTAAAGACACGCTTACAGCTGAAGGCGCGTAGTTGGAGGCCCAGGATTTACTGCAACTATTTTATGAATCACCCAAGCTATTCACAAATGAAGAGAATTCAAAATAGCCATGTAATATTAAATTTTGAAATGCAGGATATAAGGAACTTTTAAAAATCCATATTCAATTGCTAGATAAAATAATATCTTTTGACGTTCTGCTGGTGTTGAATAAGAAATAAGTTTCATTGAAGCATTTTCTCCTGGTCAAACATACCTTGAGGAACCACTAGTATAAAATATATTTTCTTCTTAGAACCAATAGCATTTGTTTAAACGTCTAGACGTTTCAACGTTTGTGCGTGCGCGCATGTGCATGCATGCACATGCGCGCACACAAAAATACACACACACACATGCACGCACGCACACACACACATGCACACACACACACACACACACACACACACACACACACACACACACACACACACACACACACACACACACACACACACACACACGAGCGCGCGCGCACACACACACACACACACACGCACACACATGCATGCGCCCGCAAACACACACACACACACACACACACACACACACACACACACACACATGTGGCTAAAGTTATTGCTGAACCTTTAACAATAATCTTTCAGATGTCTTTTGATTTTGGAGAATTACCACTTGATTGGAAAATAGCTTTATTTAACTTACTGTTTAAAAAGGCACCAAAAGCCTAAAAGAAAATTATCGTCCAATTTCACTTACATCTTTTTCTTGTAAACTAATGGAACAGCTTGTCAAAAAAGAACTTCTTGTGTTTTTCCATATCATTTTGTCAAGGTTTCAACATGGTTTTAAGGCAAAAAGTTCTACAATAACACAGCTGTTGGAAACTTTTAATGAGTGGACGCAGGCACTAAAAGATAAATTTCTAATTGATGTCATTTACTTGGATTTCGCCAAGGCCTTTGACACCATGTCACATCAAAAATTGTTTAAGCTAGAAAAATATGGTGTTTCTGGTAAATTTTTAAAATGGATAAAAGAATTTTTAGTTGGGCGGAAAATTAAAGTTGTAATTAATAACTCAGTATCCAAATCATTTCATGTAAAAAGTTCAGTTCCTCAGGGTTTTGTTTTAGGTCCATTTTTATTTTTATTATATATTAATGATTTATTGTTGATTGTGTTAAGTACTCACAAATTAGACTCGTTGCAGATGATATAAAGTTGTTTGTAAAATCATCATCTAAAGATTACCACATTCAAACCTTAAGACCTTAACAAGATTTAGATAGAATACACAGCTGGTCACAAGACTGGCAATTGCAGTTATCTGATCATAAATGTGAAGTTCTTCATATTTGAAATTATAGCAGAGTTAATTTGTAAATATAAGCTTCGTAATAATGTACTTGCAACTACAAAATTGGTGCGTGACTTAGGTGTTTTTATATCCCATGATATACAATTCTCTAAACACTGTGAAATCACAGCAAAAAAAGCTATGAGAGTGACATCATTAATTTTTAGAACATTTAATTTAAACTCTAGAAATAATTTTCTCAGATCATATAAGTCCTATGTTAGACCAATTCTGGAGTATGCTAGTGCAGTTTGGAACCCTTATTTACAAAAAGATATAAACATTTTGGAACAAAATGTGCAACAAAATTTCACTAGACGTTTGTTTTATAAATGCAAGTTGTTACCTGTTGGTTATGATCATAGGTGGGCAGGGGGGGGTTATACCCCCCCCCCAAAATTTCGGATTTTGCTGACACCCCTCCCCTTAAATTTGGGGTAGTCGGGGACACCCCCCCCCCGAATTCGCCTCCCAAAGAAAAATTTTTAAGTGTTATAAAAGGACTAAAAAATTTTTCTGCGCTTCGCGCGGAGTGTTTATTACCTTATTTCCCTGTTCATTACCTTTTATTACCTTTAAATTCCCCCGCTACGCGGGCAGTTTAAATTGGCAATTTATCTTAGTTTTTCAATTGCAAATCGATTATCCCATTCAGTAGTTAAGGCATACATGTTTAATAAAACTACTATAAACACTATTATCCTTTTTTTAACGTTTTAAACGCATGTTATAAATGTATAGTATAGCTATAAAAAACCTTAAATTTTGTAATTAGTATCATTTGGAATTAAAATTTCTAGTGTATTTTAGCGCCTCAAATTATAAATTTTCTCCTCCAGGGGGCATTGTTCCCCCCGAACTCCCCTGACTGAATTTTTAAGATCACAGAAAATTATGTAGAAATTAGGTAAAAAAACAAAAGTAAAATGTATGTTCACGCGATCACCAGGAGACGATTTTTAAGCCGTTTTTAGTATATATTTTAAAAAATTTTCGCCTCCGGCGGCTGGGGGACACCCCCAAGATCCCCCGGCCAACGCTTCGCGTCGGCTGGGCCGCTACGCGGTGCAGGCGGCGGCGCTTTGCACCGCTTTGACAACACTTGTTCTTCCCCCCCCCAGACCAACGCCCCTGAAATGAAATCCTGACTGCGCCATTGCACATTATTATTAAAAGAATTAAAAAAATAAAATTTATAAGTTACAATAAGGTCTTATTTTAATCTTACACAGTTTTAAAGCATTTATAAGCTTGTTTTACGTTTTTTTACGCGTTTTAAGCTCATTTTAAGGCAGCGCGGAAATATTGGGTACACCCCCCCTCAAAATTTGGGTCTTGCTGGACACCCCCCCCCTAAAATTTGACCCCCCCTAGACCCCCCCCAAAATCCGAGAGGCTGCCCACCTATGGTTATGATCATAGACTGGATTACCTAGGTTTAGAAAGATTAAAGGACCAAAGAGACAAAATTGATTTATATGAGTGCTTTAAAAATATACATTGCTTAAACAATTTGCAAGGCAATGATTTTTTTAAGTTTAACCTGCAGCCCACCCGTGGTCATCCATTTAAATTGGCCATTGAAGACTGCCGAATTAATGCAAGGAAATTTTCTTTTGCAAATAGGGTGGTTACACCTTGGAACAATCTACTCCCATCTCAACTAACTGTCGATTCTTTGAATGCATTTACAAAAAGTTTTAAAACTGACTTAAGTAAGCGCTCTTTTTGAGCCTTTAATGTACTATCAGATAGCTATGTTCATTGATATTTTGTTACAATTGTAATTCATATTGGCGGCAGTTAAGTTGCAGATTTGATGTTGTTGATGAAAAAAAAGGAAAAAAAATAGAAAAAGAGAAAAAAAGAAAAGAACAATGAAATGATGAAAACACTAGAATTCAACTATGCATAGACTATGCTTAGTATAATATTAATTCTATTATCTGATCATTAATAATATAATAATATACATGCATGCGCACGCAAACACAAACATGGGCTTTTCTTACCCATCGCCCACTCGTGGTGGAAGTGTCAACAATGGAACCTCCAGAGGAATCAACATTGCAAAGGACAGATACCTTTCTCCCAACTCCCCATCTTTCTGACTCACCATGTTTTTGGAATGGGATCAGCCAATGCCAGCTTTGCTGATCCGGTCATTACTACTGGCCTCAGGAATACACCCAAACCTCAGTCCCTGGACCTGCTTGGTGTGCAACTCTAACATCAATTGGAACTGCGCTTCTGTTTTGTGTTCCATCTGCAACAGGTGGTGTCATTTCAGCAAAATTGGAAAGAACTGAAGTGGACTTAAGAAGTGGACTTAAAGCAACAACAGAATGGAGAAGCAATTATGCTTGTTCATCCTGCAAACCGCTTAACACTCCTACAACATCTGCAACATCTACGAGCATCTCAAGTCTGCTTGGCCCATGGCTCCAGGTCTCTCCTGCTGCGTCCAATCTAAACATCCTACAGTTTAAATGCAATGGGATAAGCAACAAGATCCAAGAAATTCTGGATTTCATGCTGTCCCATGACATCAAGATTGCTGCGCTGCAGGAAACTAAATTAACCAAGAGATCCAAAAGCCCAATAACACCTGGGTACACACTCTTGAGGAAAGACCGAGAGGAGAACAAAGGTGGCAGAATTGCATTCCTAGTCCACCAAAGCATCCAGTTCACAGAGCTTTGTGTTGACATCTGGGATAAGCACATGGGGATACAGAAGATCTTCATAGGAATGGAAAGTTCCAGACTGGAGCTTACTTAGCTTGCCCCCTGGCAGTAGTTGAGCAGCTACATATCAGCCATCTCTTATGCCTTTGCTCCACAACACCGCAGACTCCTTAATCCCTGATGAATTCAATGCCCATGACACATTATGTCATTGCACCATCGTCATTTGTTGTGGAGAACAATTTGCTGAGGAAATTGGCTCCTCCAATTTTGAAGTCTTTAAAAAAGACACTCCGACTTGTGTCTCTTACAAGGGGTAAGCCACCTCACCTGACATTACTCTAGCCAGTATTTCTTGTCGTAACCAATGGGGGAAAATAAAACCGAAAAAACCCAAACTTTTTTAAGACATTACACACATATTTTAAAAAAAAAAAAAAACCAAAAAAAAAAAATTAAAACATACAAAAAACTTCTCTTCTCCCAACCACCAACTGGCAAACCTCAACTTTCTCTTTCCCCCCCCCCCCGTGCCCATGTATGCAACTCACCTGAAGCCGTATGTCACTCCAACTGGCTAACATGTCCGCTGATCCCTCAATAGTGTGCAGCTGGATATGTCTCAACAACATATTATTCTCTATCCAAGATGTATACAAACCTGACCAAAGCCAACTGGCCAGAATTTACTGCACAACTAGAACAGGATTTAAGCCTCCAAACGTCACCCACTGGCATTTACAAAGGTGAGAAATTTTTTTGCCAAACCATCAATGCAGCTGCCAAAAAGTGGATTCCGGAACGCCAAATTCCTTTGTTCACTCCATACCTGAATGATGAAACCAAAGCACTTACAAAAGAAAGGGATGAACTGAGGAACAGTAACCCAATATTGGACCATTTACATGAGCGGAATTTACAGGTCTGTGAGGGAACAAAAGCAGAAAAAGTGCCAAAGCAGTGCCAGCAAAAAAACACCTGTCCACCTTCAACAGCCATACCAACATTGAAAAAGTATGGAAGACCGACCATCAAGACGCTGAGTAAAGGCCCTTTGGCCAACCCTAACCAGGCCATTGCCTTTGGTAATAAAACAATACAGAGCAGCAAGGAGATAGCCAACAGCTTCAATAAGCAGTTTACTTCAGCAGCCCAGCACAAATCAAACAAATTGGCTTGTAAGATGAAGAATTTTATCCGGAAATTGAACAAGTCAGATAATGTTACCATTTCGGAAAACGCCATGAAAGCAACGATTAAAAAAGCCAAAGCCTCCAAGGCAATGGGTCCCGATAGTCTCTGCACAATCCATCTCAAACATCCTGCCACAAATGGAACTTCATATCTCACAAAATTGTTTAACCTATCACTCCTATCTTGCAAAATTCAATCCATCTGGAAGAAGCTGATTATTGTGCTGCTCCTGAAGCCAGGCAAAAACCCAGCAAACTCCAAGTCTTATAGACCGGTTTTGTTACTGTGCCCTGCCAGTAAGATTTTTGAGAGAACATTACTCTTGACACTAGATGAACACCTGATGAAAAAGAACCATCAACATGGATTTCGCCTGCTTCATTCAACTACCACAGCCCTACATGACTTAAACGCGATTATTGCAAGCGATTTCAATCAAAAGAAACCACCTAAAAGATCAGTAGTGGTCTACCTAAACCTGAGCAAGGCATTTGACACAGTTTCCCACAAAGTACAACTACAATATCAGGTGAGATCTACACTTCCCTGGGGGCTTGTCAGATGGTTAAGCGTCCACCTGCTTGACCGCCAGT
Source organism: Microlaimidae sp. YZB2_3 (assembly GCA_030248175.1). Classification (NCBI taxonomy): domain Eukaryota; kingdom Metazoa; phylum Nematoda; class Chromadorea; order Desmodorida; family Microlaimidae; species Microlaimidae sp. YZB2_3. The sequence goes on from JASAMX010021708.1 coordinate 30,156, forward strand.
TGCAAGTCAGCTTTCAAAACTACTTTTCCAGCTTTCAGAACGTCAAAACTGGAGTTCCCCAGGGAGCGGTAACATCTCCAAAGTTGTTCAATTACTACATGAGTGGTATGCCTGAACCACCAGACAACATCAGAGTGGTATCATATGCAGACAATGTGACTCTCTCTGTCTCTGGACCAGTGATCAAACCCCTCTGCAAAGATCTCAACAACTACCTCCCCAAGTTAGTGAGCTTCTTTGAAAAACGGTCACTAATAGTGTCAGTCGAGAAATTGTCTGTCACTTTGTTTACACTGCACAGCGCTCACGCCAAGACCCACCCAAAAGTTTACATAAATGATGAGCTTTTTCCATTGTCCAAAGAACCAAAGATCTTGTGTGTCACTCACGACACCATGTACACTTTTGCTAGCCACTGCAAATTAGCAGCAAACAGGGTCAGAGAATGCAATAATATCTTAAAAGCTCTATCTGGATCCAACTGGGGACAGGACAAGGAAACGCTGTCACTTACCTACAAGGCTATTGGAAGAATCAATTGCAGAATATGCTGCTCCTATTTCGGCCCCCACTATCAGCAAATCTAGTTGGCAGAAACACCAAGTTGCACAGAACAAAGCTCTGAGAATCATTACAGGTTGTCATAAAATGTCTTCAATTGACCGTCTTCACCAGGAAACCACGATTCTGAAGACAAAGGAACACGCGACAATGATATCGAAACCATACCTGGAAAATAAAAAAGAAAGAAAAAAGGGAAGCACAGGAGAAAAACAAACAAAAAGAACAAACGCAAAAACAAATAGCCGCCAACACAAGGACAAGAAAGGGAGAAAGGGGGGGGGCAGAAGCGCCACACCCCCCAGCAGAAAGGGCCCCCCCGGAAAGGAGCCCCCCACCAAAACAAAACCCACCCCCCAGAAACACCCCCCCCAAAAACCACAAACCCAAAAACCACAACACACCACCCCCAAAACCAAAAAAACAAAAAACAAAAAAAAAAACCACCGCCCCCACCCCCCGCAAAACCCCCAAGCCCCCCAAAGCCAACCCCCCAACCCCCCACAAAACCCCACCCCCCCCCCCCCACACAAAAAAAAACACAAACCACCCAAACCCAAAACAAAAAAAACCAACGAAGAAACAAACATAAATTGTTTTAACCCTAACCATCCTGGACATAAACATCTTCAAGCAGAAGCCGCGCCTAGAAACAAGAAACAAGATTTTATCAATACCTATCAAGGAATGAATGAGAAATTAATTGGTGGCGTCCTCAAGGATAAAAAACTCAAAAAGGCAAAATCTGTTGTACACAGACAGACTGTAAGCTCAGCGATTCGATTGCTGCATATTCTCCAAATCCAGTACTGGGACGTCGTCCATCAGAGATAGATAGTTCTATAAAAGACCTATCGAGATCCAGCAGAACAACGTTATCTCAGCTGAGGTCTGGACACTGCAGACTCCTGAACTCTTATCAACACAGGATTGACAGCAACATTCCAGACCTGTGCCCACACTGTATGAAGGGCCCCCCTGACACCAAACACCTGTTCAGCTGCACAGCTAAACTCACAGCGCTGAGACCAGAAAACCTATGGCGACAACCTAAGGAAGCCGCCATATTCTTAAATCTTCTCAGAACCCTAGAGTGATGATGGAGTTGGGCCAACAACAACACAAACAAGACACACACGCACACATGTGCGCGTAACACACTGTGACACCTGACCCCACCACTTATTTTAAAATAATAGATAATTGCTTGGTTTCTTTTTTCTTTCCATTTTTCCAGTGCTGATCCCTAAAAACAAAGCAAAATTGTAGCAAATTTTATACATACATTATGGTGCATACAGTAAGAGGTTTAGATTATTTAAAAAATATGGTTTAAATTTAAAACTATAAAACATGTTAAAGTTTTTAAGATAAAAAAACCACAAGCAAAAAATAAATTAAACACTAGTATTGGCGATTTCAAGTTAAAATTTCTTGGCTGTTAATCTTTTGATAATCAAGTAACAAATCATTAGAAACTCAAGTGTTCTTGTTGTACTTCTTTTATTGACACTTAAAATGAGATAGGTCTCTTTTTACAGAAAAAATAATGTTCTTTATTGAAATGAAAGGATTGAATTGATTTAATTCATTGTGAAAACTACAAGTGATATAATTTCCTTGGTTAGTATTGGTGATTTCAATAAATTGTTATTTGATAATTTCTTTACACCTCGCTTCAAGTTAAAGGTTCTTGGCGGTTTATCTTTTGAGAATCAATTGATAAATCTTCAGAAACCCAAGTGTATTTGTTGTAGTCGTTTGATTGAAAGTTCAAATTGAGATATCTTTTACAGGAAGAATAATGTTCTTTATTGAAATGAAAAATTGAATTGATTTAATTCATCATGAAAGCTATTTAAGTGATAAGATTTCTTTGATTTTTTCAATTTGATTGGTAATTTTTTCCCTTTTTTGTACTGATTAGTTGAATGGGATAGTTTCTTTTATACAATTATTGATTTCATTCGATTCTACTGTCCTAATTGAGATTAATTTCCATTGAAATTCCTTTAACATTCCTACATTCAAAATTTTATTAAATAATTTCCATGAAGTTTTTTAACACTGCATTCAAAATTTTTTACCACATGACTAAATGTTGTCCTTCTTCATGTCAGCAACTCTGAAGTGAAACTGAATCCTATAAAATAGATGCGGTCCAAGGGGTTCTTTGGCCTCTGATCAGAGAGCCCTAAAGCATACCCAAGAAACTACTGATGCAGGGTTGACGGTGCTCAGGACATGAGCCTCCTCTCATTCTCGCAGACATAGGGGCGAGGCTAATCCCTGGCACATTGGAATGGAATCTTATACACCAAGGAGCTGGGACCCCACGGTTAGGGAGCCCCTCCACCAATTTTAACGATCATGGTATCAAATTAGAGTAGAAAGTAGCCGCTTTCTTTGAGTGCATAATTTGTCATGTAAATCCCAATACCCATCGAGCAATTTTTTACATACAGAATTGTCAAAAAATGCCATTTTTGGGGGGTCATAGTCATAACTCCTGAACCACTACGAATACTTTGTTGAAAAAAAGTTTTGTGAGCTATTGGGGGCAGGGGTAAGGTTTCACAAAAAATTATTAAAATCAAAGAGAAAATATTTGACTCCGCACTGCACCTTTAAACCTTACTAGACTACAAAATGTGAATTCATTCAGGCTGGCCAAAAGCCTCTTATTCATCCCCTTGCTGCCAACTTGCGTATGGGTAAGTTTTGATGTCGAACATTTTTCAACTTTTAAAGGAGGGGGGAGTGGAGCGGGTCAAATGAGTTATGTTTTTCTACAAACACTTTGAAACCATTGACAAAAGTTTTTCTGGGGTAAAAAATAAATTTTATTGTCTGAATGATGTTATTTACGTTTAGGCATAAAAAGTGTATAAAAAATATTATACTTTTTTTGAATAATATTATATATCGTGTTGGACAGAACTAAAATTATATCTAACATCTGATAAAAAACAAAGAAAAAATTTATTATCCCAGTAACAATTGCAAATTTTTTAAAATTTTTTTCTGGTGTAAATCTTTTGTTACTTTTTTTAACTTTTTGTCTATTTTACCTTAAGCTAAAAAATTTTATAATAGAAAGTAGCTATTGATGCGCGAACGGTAATTTAGGATTTTTGAATTTGAATATTGTAAGAAACGGTAAATTATTAATACGTTTTTTCTAAAATTCAAAATTGATTTTATTTTTTACCTTTTTAAACTCAAAAATTGTTTAAATGATTTTCACTTTACACCTTAGCTTTTTTAAATATGAAATTCCCAGTGGAGTCAAAATGTCCTTCCTTCTTTGTCTTTCATGTTAAATCCAGTGATCTCGGTTTCACCATGAACTCTTGGTGTTTCTCTCGTTTTATTGCCCCCCGTTTCAAAAAAGTTGCGCCCCCCGTGCCCCCCTCGTTTGGAATTGCCCCTTCAATGAAACCCTGGGGGGCAGTGCAAGGTCTGCAACTGGTATATTTGTATTTTGACGGTTATTTTTGTAATTTTTTTATTATAAAAGACAACAAATGTACTAAATCGATAAAATAGTGCGGGTTTTATATTAGGAACGGAGGAAAACACCCAAGAGTTCGATGGTGAAACGAGAATCACTGGATTTAACATGAAAGACGAAGAGGAGGAAGGACATTTTGACTCCACTGGGAATTTCATATTTAAAAAAGCTAAGGTGTAAAGTAAAACCATTTAAACAATTTCTGGTTTTAAAAGATAAAAATAAAATCAATTTTGAACTTTAGGAAAAAACGTATTAATAATTTACCGTTTCTTACAATATTCAAATTCAAAAAATCTGAAATTACCGTTCGCGCATCAATAGCTACTTTCTATTATAAAATTTTTAAGCTAGTAACACATTTTTTAGCGTAAGATAAAATAGAAAAAAAAGTTAAAATAGTAACAAAAGATTTACACCAGAAAAAAAGTTTAAAAAATTTGCAATTGTTACTGGGATAATAAATTTCCCGGAAATTTTTTCCGTGTTTTTTATCAGATGTTAGATATAATTTTAGTTCTGTCAAACACGATAATATTATTAAAAAAAAGTATAATATTTTTTTATACACTTTTTATGTCTAAACGTAAATAACATCATTCGGACAATAAAATTTATTTTTAACCCCAGAAAAACTTTTGTCAGTGGTTTCAAAGTGTTTGTAGAAAAACTTAACTCATTTGACCCGCTCCGCTCCCCCCCCTCCTTTAAAAGTTGAAACATGTTCAACATCAAAACTTACCCATACGCAAGTTGGCAGCAAGGGGATGAATAAGAGGCCTTGGCCAGCCTGAATGAATTCACATTTTGTAGTCTAGTAAGGTTTAAAGGTGCAGTGCGGAGTCAAATATTTTGTCTTCGATTTTAATAATTTTTTGTGAAACCTTACCCCTGCCCCCAATAGCTCACAAAAATTTTTTTCAACAAAGTATCTGCAGTGGTTCAGGAGTTATGCATAGATGAACACGGTCAAAAAGCTAGGGGGGTGTTTACCCCGGGTAAATGAAATTTCAAAATCTAGGGGGGGACCTAGGGGGGTCGAACCCCCCCTAGCTTTCTAGGGGGGGTCGACCCGGGGTGGAAGATTTTGAAACCTAGAGGGGGGTCAGGTGGGGTCCGGTGTTCAAAGCAAAATAGTTTAATAAACCAAAACAACTTTAATAATTGTTCTTTTTATAGGATAATACTACATTTTATTGAATAAAAAGCGATATTTAGGTATAAAAAGGGTGTAAAAACATGAATTTGTGTTAAAAATTCACGTTTTTGGAAGGAAATTTAGTATAAAAAAAGTACTTAAAATTTTCTCGAGAGGGGGAGGGGGCGAGGGGGAGTCAGATTTCAATATCTAGAGAGGGGATCAGGGGTAAAAAAATCGAAAATTTATGGGGAGGGGGACCTGTATTTTTTTCTAGGGGGGGGGGCAAAATTTCGAGGCTAGGGGGGTGGACCCCACTCTACCCCCCTTGTTCATCTATGGTTATGACTATGACCCCCCAAAAATGGCATTTTTTGACAATTCTGTATGTAAAAAATTGCTCAATGGGTATTAGTATTTACATGGCAAATTATGCATTCAAAGAAAGCGGCTAATTTCTACTCTAATTTGATACCATGATGGTTAAGATTGGTGCAGGGGCTCCCTAACCATGGGGGTCCCAGCTCCTTGGTGTATAAGATTCCATTCCAATGTGCCAGGGATTAAGCTGGCCTCTATGTCTCGAGAATAGAGGAGGTTCTAGTCCTGAGCACCGTCAACCCTGCATCAGTAGTTTCTTGGTATGCCTTAGGGCGCACTGATCAGAAGCCAAAGAACCCCATGGACCGCATCTATTTTATAGGATCCGGTTTCACTTCAGAGTTACTGACATGAATAAGGACAACATTTAGTCATGTGGTACAAAATTTTGAATGCAGTGTTAAGGAACTTCAATGGAAATTATTCTCAAGTAAAAATTTTGAATGCAGTGTTAAGGAACTTCAATGGAAATTAATCTCAATTAGGACAGTAGAATTGAATGAAATCAATAATTGTATAAAAGAAAATATCCCATTCTACTAATCAGTACAAAAAAGAGAAAAAATTACCAATCAAATTGAAAAAAATGAAAAAAATCTTATCACTTAAATAGCTTTCATGATGAATTAAATCAATTCAATTTTTTCATTTCAATAAAGAACATTATTCTTCCTGTAAAAGATATCTCAATTTGAACTTTCAATCAAACGACTACAACAAATACACTTGTGTTTCTGAAGATTTATGAATTGATTCTCAAAAGATAAACCGCCAAGAACTTTTAACTTGAAGCGAATTGTAAAGAAATTATCAAATAACAATTTATTGAAATCACCAATACTAACAAAGGAAATTATATCACTTGTAGTTTTCACAATGAATTAAATCAATTCAATCCTTTCATTTCAATAAAGAACATTATTTTTTCTGTAAAAGAGACCTATCTCATTTTAAGTGTCAATAAAAGAAGTACAACAAGAACACTTGAGTTTCTAATGATTTGTTACTTGATTATCAAAAGAGTAACAGCCAAGAAATTTTCACTTGAAATCGCCAATACTAGTGATATGAAGTCCAATCAATGTGGAAATCAAATCAATTTCACAAAATATATAAATGGGGCAACGTTTAATTTATTTTTTTGCTTGTGGGTTTTTTTTCTTAAAAACTTTAATATGTTTTATAGTTTTAAATTTAAACCATATTTTATAAATAATCTAAACCTCTTACTGTATGCACCGTAATGTACGTATAAAATTTGTTACCATTTTGCTTTGTTTTTAAGGATCAGCACTGGAAAAATGGAAAGAAAAAAGAAACAAAGCAATTATCTATTATCTCTAAAATAAGTGGTGGGGTTAGGTGTCACGGTGTGTTACACGCACATGTGTGCGTGTGTGTCATGTTTGTGTTGTTGTGTTGGTGTTGGCCCAACTCCATCATCATTCTAGGGTTCTGAGTAGATTTAAGAATATGGCGGCTTCCTTAGGTTGTTGCCATAGGTCTTCTGGTCTCAGCGCCGTGGGTTTAGCTGTGCAGCTGAACAGGTGTTTGGTGTCATGGGGGCCCTTCATACAGTGTGGGCACAGGTCTGGAATGTTGCTGTCAATCCTGTGTTGATAAGAGTTCAGGAGTCTGCAGTATCCAGACTTCAGCTGAGATAACGTTGTTCTGCTGGATCTCGGTAGGTCTTTTATAGAACTATCTATCTTTAGTGGGCAACGTCCCAGTAATTAATTCAGAATATGCAGCAATCGCTGAGGTTACAGTCTGTCTGTGTACAACAGATTTTGCCTTTTTGAGTTTTTTTATCCTTCAGGACGCCAACAATTAATTTCTCAACCAATGCTTGATAGGTATTGATAAAATCTCGTTTCTTGTTTCTAGGCGCGGCTTCTGCTTGAAGATGTTTATGTCCAGGATGGTTAGGGTTAAAACAATTTATCAGGTATGGTTTCGATATCATTGTCGCGTGTTCCTTTGTCTTCAGAATCGTGGTTTCCTGGTGAAGACGGTCAATTGAAGACATTTTATGACAACCTGTAATGATTCTCAGAGCTTTGTTCTGTGCAACTGGAATTTGTGGATGACATCGCCTTATAGTGGGGGCCCAAATAGGAGCAGCATATTCTGCAATCGATCTTCCAATAGCCTTGTAGGTAAGTGACAGCGTTTTCTTGTCCTGTCCCCAGTTGGATCCAGATAGAGCTTATTGCATTCTCTGACCCTGTTTGCTGCTAATTTGCAGTGGCTAGCAAAAGTGTACATGGTGTCGTGAGTGACACCCAAGATCTTTGGTTCTTTGGACAATGGAAGAAGCTCATCATTTATGTAAACTTTTGGGTGGGTCTTGGCGTGAGCACTGTGCAGTGTAAACAGCGTGACAGACAATTTCTTGGCTGACAATATTAGTGACCGTTTTTTAAAGAAGCTCACTAACTTGGGGAGGTAGTTGTTGAGATCTTTGCAGAGGGGTTTATCACTGGTTCAGAGACAGAGAGAGTCACATCATTTGCATATGATACCACTCTGATGTTGTCTGGTGGTTCAAGTATACTACTCATGTAGTAATTGAACAACTTTGGAGATGTTACCGCTCCCTGGGGAACTCCAGTTTTGACGTTTTGAAAGCTGGAAAAGTAGTTTTGAAAGCTGACTTGCGACTGGCGGCCAAGCAGCTAGACACTTAACCATCTGACAAGCCCCCAGGGAAGTGTAGATCTCACCTGATATTGTAGTAGTACTTTGTGGGAAACTGTTTTAAATGCCTTGCTCAGGTTTAGGCAGACCACTACTGATCTTTTGGGTGGTTTCTTTTGATTGAAATCGTTTGCAATGGTCGCGTTTAAGTCATGTAGGGCTGTGGTAGTTGAATGAAGCGGGCGAAATCCATGTTGATGGTTCTTTTTCATCAGGTGTTTATCTAGTGTCAAGAGTAATGTTCTCTAAAAAATCTTACTGGCAGGGCACAGTAACAAAACCGGTCTATAAGACTTGGAGTTTGCTGGGTCTTTGCCTGGCTTCAGGAGCAGCACAATAATCAACTTTTTCCAGATGGATGGAATTTTGCAAGATAGGAGTGATAGGTTAAACAATTTTGTGAGATATGAAGCTCCAAGAAACTATCGTGACCCATTGCCTTGGAGGCTTTGGCTTTTTTAATTGCTGCTTTCACGGCGTCTTCCGAAATGGTAACATTATCTGACTTGTTGAATTTCCTGATCAACTTCTTCATCTTCCAAGCCAATTTGCTTGATTTGTGCTGAACTGCTGAAGTAAACTGCTTATTGAAGCTGTTGATTATCTCCTTGCTGCCCTGAATGGTTTTATTACCAAAGCCAACTGGCCAGAATTTACAGCAATACGTAACTGAACCAAGG
>JASAMX010021710.1:0-16883 GCA_030248175.1 Microlaimidae sp. YZB2_3
CGAAATGCAAATTTTCGGATTCAAATTAAAAAGAAGTTTTCTTTTTCGTCAGACTTCGGCGGCGAGGGCCATGACGCCAGAATCAGCAATGGGTACGAATCGCTGAGGGTCCACCTGGAGAAGGAGGATTGTTTGTCCGATATGGGAGCGCTTAGTGGGATCCAGATTGCAAGGCGTCCAACGATGGACGACGCTCCCTTCTGTGCCTACACTCGGTCTCCAGTCCTCCCATCCGCTCTTTCCTAAACACATTTTTAACCATTTTACAATCCAACACTAAATCACTGCCTTATAGCCTTGTATGGTTAGTCTCAATTGAGGTTTTTTAAAATTTACAAAATACTAAATTCTATTTGTCAGCCAAAACATTATTACTGTTTTTTTTGTAAACCTTAAATAGCCTCAATTAATAAAACGTATTTATGTCTTCGTAGCTATGGTTTCAACTTTAATTTTATAAAAAATAATCATATATTATTTTTGTACAGACTATAAAAACTATAGAAGCAAGGGGAGATCAACCTCCGTGTTTCCGCCACTCCTCCTTGGGCCATACAACCACAGGGTTCCCAGTAGCACCGAGGGGTTGGTTGAGGTGGTCGAAGATTTTGCTGGAATCAGTTACTCGCACTCGTTCCACAGAGCCCTCGTCCGAAGGTTCAGTGTGATGCCCACCAAGAAGAACTCGAACCTAGAAAATAGTTTTAAATTTGCAAGCAATAATTTTAAAACAAATTTAAAACTAAAGAGGAATTTTAATAATTTCTGAGATATCTGGCTGAAATATAGTTTTCTGCACACATAATTGCAAAAAGTGTTACTATTTTATTCGTTTGAAAATACAGAATGCATAGAAAATAAACAAAAACAACTTTTTAAATGAGATTGAAAATCAATAATTGAAATAAAAAATGCATCAATGAATATATTTTGCTGTTTGTAATTAGTACAAAAAATCCAAGAGAATAATAATGTCAAGATGTTTATTATAGTTTTTGATAAAAATTTTTCAAGAAAACTTGCAGATGCAACTTAACTTGCTAAAATCTATCATTATCGCAAGTTTTTTTATGCAGCAATTTCCTCCACAACCAAAGGTGGGCAGGGTGGGGATTATATGCCCCAAAAAACTCCCGATTATAGCCGACACCTGTCCCCCCTAAAAATTGGGGGTACCCCAGACACCCCCCTTAAATTTTGGGGAGTCCCAGTGCTAAAAACGCTAAAAATTGGGTATTTAAGATTGAAATATACCCTAAAAAATTTTTGGGACACCCCACACCCCCCGTCGGTTATACCCCCCTCCTCCACCTGGGAGGCTGCCCACCTATGACCACGACCACACTGTTAGTTTTTTGCAGTGAATAATGCAAGTTTTGCTACACTTTAACATGAGAAATCGCTGTGCGAGAAAAATTGTTTTCAATTCACAAAAAATCACTTCGAATAAAATTCAAAGTGTCCGCAGAAAGTCACGCGAGCGAAAATCGTGTTAACGAATTTCTTACCATACAGTTAACTAACTGTCTCTTTGGTTTAATACTTAACGGTTTTAACTTAAGTACCTAATTGGTAAAAATTCTAATTGGCGTTACTATTATAAATACAACGCCATTAAATAAATCAACCTTTTTCTTTAGTGTCCATCGTTATAAAGTTCGTTTGCATTTAAAAAATCTAAAAATAATATTTTTATAGAAAAAGTTGCGAAGAATTACGAAATACGCTGTTCACGTTCATAGAAAGATTAAATTATCGAACTATAGTATTATCGTTTATCAAATTTTTATACTTTATTTTATAATTTGCGATCTGAATTTAAAAAAACTAAAGTAAATTTTTAAAATGTTCTCCTAACTTGAAAATCAGTATTATACCTTCTCAGAGGCTGGATTGAAGCCCACAACTCCTTCGGCTGTGGTGGTCACCACACTGCTCCTTCCCCTGCGCAGAGAAGAGTCCACAGAGCCGCGCGCGAATCTTCGCATGAGATCCACACGATTCAAAATCTCCGGTCTGACTCCCGCTGGTCGGCTGGGGTGAGAGTTAGAGCGGGAGAGAGGGTGGTATTGGACGGGTTCCGGCAGTGCGGGGAGTGTGCTGCTGGCTCCTCTCGTCTGGGGGCGGGAAGGGCGGGTAGAAGGTCCGGGCAGTTCCGTAGAATCTCCGCTCGATCTGTTCCCTGTCGGATGGATACTAGGTTCCGATTGAGCTGCCACCTTAACCAATAATATTTAGTACTGCGCAGTATTAACTTAAAAAAATTAACGACAAAACTTGATACTGTAAATAGCATTTTTAATGAAAACGATTTGACTTTATTTTTGTTGTTTATTTTTTTCATTATTTATTAGTGCGAGAAAAAGCTACCTGCGATTGTGGTGGTGGTCTGGATTGGGCAAGAGGTTGTGGCGTTGAAAGATGCGGCAATGAGACGCTGGTGCTTCCGCTGGCTCCGCAGTGGTCGCTTAGCCATTTCCATAGCGACACCACTCCGTTGTACACCAAGTCCCAGGTAAGTGGCGGCCCCACGACACGAGACAATTGCGGGTGAGTTTCCACAAAGGAAGTAGTTAACGGACTCACGTATATAGGGTAGCCTAAAAAACATAGCTATAAGCAAAATTGTAGTAGCTGCAATTTTTGAGCTAGAGGAGGTTAACTATTTTAGTTTTGACACACTAAAAAAGTTTCCAGGGTGTATTACCGTGAAAGCTTATTTTATATTATTTTTTTTTGGAAATAAACAGCTAAAACAATTGAGCTTGCTTGCACTTACCGATTGGTTGATCCGCGCTGGAATTGATCATGTTACGCAGTACTTGTCTAGCGTTTTGAATTGATCCCCGTTCTGGATTTCTGTTTCTTAGGTAGATGAGCTCTTGTTGTTGACCGGCCCAGAAAGCCCGTACACACTCCTTGTTCAGTTTGATGACTCGGAAGTTCAAGTGACGTTTGTTTAGCATTATGATCTATAAAGCAATCATTCGCTTGTTTATATTTAAGTTTATTTATTTTTTATTCAAATAAAATTATTTTGTTGAAATCGTGAAAGCGTTTTACTTTCTACACTTATAATATTTTTACTTCAAAAACTTAAAGCTTACAAAATGAAGTCAGTTATGAGAAGAGTATTACCACTTGGAAACAATTGTTTATAAATGTAAGAGTTAGTATAACAGTAATACAATGATTATTGCTCTTTATTTGATTTCGTCTGTATTAAACAGATATACCTTAAAATCGTCCTGTCCGTCGTCGAACACGTGGCGGAGTGCGAGGAGGGAAGGAGTGTTGGAGAGGATAGCCTGGCGCCAGGCTGGGTCGTGTTCGTGTGAAATAAACAGCTGGGACTCGTGCGACGTAATTCGCTCAAAAAGGGCGTACGGCTCCTGAAATTATACTCCACTGTTTAATTATTGATTTTAATGTCAAAGTTAGCTGACTATGGTAAATAAAAAAATCAACCCTTTTTAATTTTTTGTAATTTGACACTTTTACACACGTAATGTGCAGGTTGGTGGGATAGAGATTGTTTATGGCATTCTTATACTAAAAACAGCAAAATCTCGACAGTGGCGTGCCCAAGATTTCATTTCGGGGGGGGGGGGGGCGGAGCCCCTCGTCAGAGGGGTCCGGGGAAGAAAATTTTTTAATTTAAGGCGCTAAAATACACTAGAAATTTCAATTCCAGATGATACATTCTTATTACAAAATTTAAGGTTTTTTTACTACACATTTAAAACATCTGTTTAAAACGTTAATTAATGGATAATAGAGATTATAGTAGTTTTATTAAACTGTATACCTTAACTACTGAACGGGATAATCGATTTGTAATCGAAAAACTAAGATAAATTGTCAATTTAAACTACCCGCGTAAATAGGTGTTTTTTTGGGGGGGGACAGAGGGGTCACCCCCCCGCCCTTGAGCCAAAATTTTGGACCCCCCCCTAGAAAAAATTCAGGGGCCCCCCCTCCCCCCAAAGCTCGAGAACGGTCTGGCCTGACGCCCCCCCCCCCTAGCGAGGCTGACCCCCCACCCCATACATGAGCAAGTTGGTCCGGAGTGGGGGGTTAAACCCCAAATTAGGGGGGGGGGGGTTAAAATCCGAGAAACGCAAAATACCCATATCGTTTTTTTTCTGGAGTGCATTTTACCCATATCGTTTTTCGATTTTGAAGAAAAAATAGATATAAAACGCTAATTTTAGGTCAAAAAGCCCTTTTTATAACATTTTTGAGCTTTTTATTGCTTAAAACATTCATTTTGACCTCAAAACTTAAGTTTGGGGGCAGTTGGAAGTCATTTTAAAGACATTTTTTTTCTTCATTTTTCCAAAATTGGGGGGGGGTTAACTTTTTCTCTCCCCCCCTACTTCTGAGTGGGGGGGTTAAATCCCCCTTCTCAGAATTTGGGGGGAGTTAACCCCCAAGCCCAACCACCCCCGTGCCCATGTATGCCCCACCCCCTCCCCTCCCGACCAATTTGGAAGTATATTTTTTTATTTACTGTCAAAAATAGTTTTTTAAAAAAAAGTTTTTTAGTTAAAAACAGTGTTTAAATATACTTTTTAGGCATAAATAGGCTGTTTTAATACATAAACTTCAATATTAGACCTAAAAACACTTAAATTATTGAGTTAAAAAAATTTTGCTAAAAAATTGGACCCCCCTGACCCCCCCCCCTTAAATTTGAAATCTCGCAACCGGGGTCGACCCCCCCTAAAAAGCCACGGGGGTCCGGACCCCCCCTAAAAATTTTTGGCCTTCCACCCGGGGGTGGACCCCCCCCCTGCCCTAGCGGACCCGACCAAAAACACCTATGCCCGCGTAGCGAGGAAATTTTGCTTTTTTTGACTAATAATAATATGCTTTTGGAAGGCATCAGGAAAGTTTCTGTATTAATATTAAAGGAAAATTTTTTTCTGTCCCAAAATTTTGGAAACGTAAGGGTATCCCTTACGAAATAATCCGGCTTCGCCGGATTTCGGGGAGGGGGGCGGCCGCCCCCTCCCGCCCCCCTGGGCACGATACTGAATCTAGAGGTTATTGCTTAATAGTAAAAATCTAGAAAGTTAACATTAAACTCCTTACCGTTCAATTTCCTGCCTACCATAGATGACCACGGTCAAAAAGCTAGGGGGTGGGTGTTTACCCCGGGTAAATGACATTTCAAAATCTAGGAGGGGGTCCTAGGGTGGTCTACCCCCTAGCTTTCTAGGGGGAGGGGTCGACTTGGAATGGAAGATTTTAAAACCTAGAAGGGGGTCAGGTGAGATTCAATTTCCAAAACAAAATACTTTTAAACTATTAAATGTTTAATAATAGTTTTTTATAAGATAATACTACATTTTATTGAATAAAAAGCGCTATTTAGGTATATAAAGGGTGTAAAAACATGAATTTGTGTTAAAAATTCACGTTCTGGAAGAAAATTTAGCATAAAAAAGTACTTAAAATTTTCTCGAGAGGGGAGGGGGGGGGGGAGGGCAGATTTCAAAATCTAGAGGGGGGTCAGGGGTAAAAAATTCGTTCTAGGGGGGCCCCAAAATTTCGAGGCTAGGGAAATAGGTCCATAGGTAGGCAGATGAACAGGGGGGTAGGGTGGGGTTCACCCCCTGTTTATCTGCCTTCCTATGGACATGGACAACTGCAAAGATTTTTTCCAAAACAAAACCCAAACAAATATAAAACAATAAAAGAAACAAAAAATGTTATTTCAAGAAGCAACATAAATTTTTTCTCATTAAAAAAATTTGGTCCTATAAAGTACAAAATGGCGCTTACATACTGTTTTACAATAAGTGTACCTCGAAGTCGTCTGGTGCGGTGAAGTGATCCTGGTGCAGTTTGAGCGCCATACGGACGGCGGGTGCAACGATACAGCGCAGAATGTCCATGTCCGCGAATATCCACTCGTCCCTGGCGCAAGTGATCCGGAAGTCCCCCTTGAACAGGGCGTGAAGTCCATAGAGAAATGATTCAGCAGCTGAAGAGTGCCGGTTATGTGACGCAGACCCAAGCGTCCTCCTACCTACAATTACACCTCATTTTATTACTACATTATTATAAGTTTGTTTTCTCTTAAAAAAAACTTTAATTTTTGACGTTTTATGCAAGGTCTTTTTGAAATGTATAATTAAAAAGTTTTTTCAAAAATTCTAGCTATAAATATTTTTAGGTTTAATAATAAAAATACTAAACTAAAAAAACAAACAAAAAAATCGTTAAATAACCAGTGTAAATTTTTAACTTACCGACAAGAGACAAAGAATAGCAGAAAGCCACCAATGTACTATCTGCTGTGCAAGTCATTCCCGACGGTATAGGACCATGACCAGTAGTTCCTACAAATTAAAATATAATAAATTAAATATTAATAAAACGCGTGATACACATAATAATAAATTACACCGTCAATGTTAATTAGGAATCATTAAAATAATATATAAAAATCAGGTATGGAGGTTAGGCAATGCAAATAAATATTTTCTTCAAAATTTTTTATTTTTTCAAGATTGTTGCCCATATGCCCAACATTACTATTAACAAAATTAATATAAGAAAGGAAAAATGAGACACTTAGAACAAATTGCTTGAAAAAAAAGTCCCATTTAAATGGGACCTTTTTTCAAGCAGTTTGTTTTAAGTGTCTCACTTTTGTTTTATTATATTATATTTGTTATTAATTAATACCCAAAATACAAGTGTTTTATTATTTTTTTGCTATTTTCTAATATTGACTTTTTTAATATTTAAATTTTATTGCAATTTTACTTTCAGTTTTGAATTCTAATGCTAACTTTATATTTAAATGTTTAGGAAAAATAACAAACCTCGTCTCTCAACACAATGAGCAATCCATTCTAAATACATATGGCAAAAGCTACTCCGTGAAATTCCCGATAATTTCATATCATAATCTTCATCGTTACTTACACAAAACATAGGATCAACATCCACATACCGGTTCATTGCTAAAACTTGAGAATACATTTAATAATAATTCAGACCTGTGCACTGCCCCCCCCCCCCCGGGGTTAAAACGGGGGGGGGCAATTCCAAAATGGGGGGGGGCACGGGGGGGCAACTTTTTTGAAACGGGGGGGGGGCAATAAAATGGGGGGGCAAGCAGGGGGGAAAGAAAAAAGAGAAAAAAAGGAGAAAAAAAGAGAAAAAAAGAAGGGAAAAGGGAAAAAAGGGACAAAAAAAGCGGAAATAAGGTAAAAATAGGTCTAAAATGGCTTAAAATACATTGAAATAGGCTAAAAACTGCAAAAAATTCGCGATGATGGCGTCATCATAGGTCAAAAATGGCGTCATAATTTTAGGGTACTTTTTCATTTTTTGGCGGGGGGGGGCAATAAAACGGGGGGGGGGGCAAATCCTCCAATAAAACGGGAGGCATTTTCAAACCGTGCACAGGTCTGATAATTTATAGGTAATTTATAATGGGAACTAACTCTAAGTGTACAAACTGTTTGCATACTTAAATAAAAAAAAAAGAAAATTCAACCACAATAATTAAAAATGTCTTGATTATTTATAATTATTGAGTTCAAAGTCGTAACCTGATATGACTTCCATTGCTGACAAAACACCGTCCAGACTGAGCCAATCCTCAAGCTTAGGAGACATTAACGTATAATAAATTATACATTTTACATACAATGTAACAAGAAGCCGTCGCAACTCATGTACCTGAAACACTTTTTTATGATCCACATGCAGTAATAAAGAAAATAGAAAAAAAATTTAAAAAGGCATAAAATTTTTGTTAGCTCAAAACACGAATTTACAAATATGATATAATATTAAAATATTGATTACGAATACAATAACTAGAATTCATATTTAAAATATAAATTTACAAAAAGGCTTACTTGTAGCATTGACACCGCAGAGTTGTCTGTTATAGAATATCCCTCCACGACATATTTGTTGGTAGTAACCTCCCAGGCCAGCCATCGCAGAGCCCACGCAGTGTTGAAAGAAAGAAAGCCAGGTAGACGCCCTGGTTCGCAGCAACAACAACCTTCCCCTTCTGCTATATCTTCGCTTATTGCTTCCACCTAATCAGCAGTTTAATAAAGTAAGCGAGAGCGAGACGAAAAAACCCATCATTATCAACTTTGTGTTTTAAATAGTTATCAAACTATCAAATATTTTAAAAAAATAACAAGTTATGTAAAAAGTTTATAAAAAGTTATGTACTTATGCATTACGCATACTTATTCAGCACCAGCAGCCTTTTTTATCTAATTTTAGTTATTAAAAAATAAAAGATTAATTTCACAGGCAGGGGCGTAGCCAGGATTTCGGAAAGGCGAGGGTTGTACTCCATACAAATTTTTCGAAAGGAGGGGGTAAAAAAGACATTAAAAAGATTAAAAAATTTTTGCGCTTGGTGCTAAGTGATTCTTTTTGCTGTTATTTGCATTGGTTTTTTTAAGTTAAACTTGAAAAATTTTAGGTTTAAAAAGGTATAACACTTAAAATTGTGCGACAGCACGAAAAAATTTTAAAAAATTGTATTTGAAATTCATTAGAAACATCATTTAAAGTTGTAAAAAGATATAAATGTCGAGCGCTGAGCGGAGCGAAGCGTGAGAAAATTTTTTAAAATTGTTCTTTTGGGACCCCTAAATTTTACCTACGCCGGCCCAAAAGAAGGGGGTTACAACCCCCATAACTCCCCCCTCCCTGGCTACGCCCTTGTTCACAGGGGATATAAGAATTAAAATAAAAATTCCCACAAAAGTACGTTGCTCAAAATAAAATTGAAAATAAAAAAATATAAAACAATAAAGACCATTTACCTCTCTCTGCTGACAGTAAGTGCCTCTGAACTCGAGCCCGCGTAGTTGGAAGGTGAGGAATCCGTTGCCCACTTCAATTATGTGAACGAGGCAATTGAGGTAGAAGGAGGCGAGGATGAAACAGTCCCCTGCGGCGACGGGTGTGGCCCATCGTCCCAAAGCCAAATCCCCTGCTAGGCACTTCTGGAGGGAGCGGGTGAGATGCTCGTAGAAAATGGCGTTCAGGTTTGAATCGTCCGTCATCGGCCCGCGGTCGATATGGGTGATGAGTCGGGTGTTGGAGTGGTCCATGCGGCGCGTGTTGTAGTCCTTCTCCCAGAATTTCACTGGCCGCATGTAGGACATGATGAAGAAGGAGGATCCGAGAAATGGGTTCATGGGGGCGGAGATAAGGGAGGAGAGGATCGTTTGTGCCAGTGTCAGAGCCGAGTGGGGCACAGCGAAGGGTTGGGCGAAAGCGTGGAAGGCGGAGCCCCAACTGATCTGCCACGGGGCCACGTAGGAGAAAATGTATTGCAACTTGAGCATCAGCTCCTCCAGCTTCGGCCACAACACGCTGAGAACGTAAAAACCCAGGAGCAGAAGGCCACCCTTGTGCTTCTCCGAAAAGCCCAAAAGACTTAGGTCCACAAGAACGAGAACGGTGGCGCCGACGAGGGGCCAGCACAGCATCCCCGCATTGCAGAACCCCGTCCGCAACACTTTCAATCCCACCAACATTAGAATAAAAGAAGCAATCCAGGATCCGTAAGTGTCCACCAATTCCGGACCCGCACACGTGATTAAACTGCTCACCTGAAACACAATTACACTAAAAAATAGCAATAATCTAATCAGACTGAAAATACAAAACTTTTGTCTTAACGGTGCGGTACCGAGTCAAACTTTTTGTCTTTGATTTTGATTATTTTTCCTGCCCCGAATAGCCCACAAAATTTTTTTCATCAAAATATTACCAGTGGTTCCGGAGATATGACCATAGGTCACCGAAGGGGGGAGGTGTAGGGGGGGGGGACACCCCCCCCCCCCCCTACGGCCTCTGAGACCTATCCCCCCCCCTAAGGCCCATTTTTGACCCCTCCCCCCCATCGACCCCTTGAACCCCTGACCCCCCCCCCCTAAGGCCCATTTTGACCACCACCCCCTAACTAGACAATCCCAAAAAATGCCTAAAAAATGGTCAAATTTCGTAAAAAAATTGTCAATTTTGGTCAAAAAAATGGTACCCGGGGTGTGACCCCCCCCTGCTTTTTTTCAAAAAAAACACCCCGGGGTGTGGACCCCCCCCCCCTGAGCCGTCGAAGGTCGGTGACCTATGGATATGACCTTCCAAAAATGGAGTTTTTTGACAATTCAGCCCTTGAAAGATTGCTCAATGGATAAAGCGGCTATTTTTTACTTTAATTTAATACCTTAATTGTTAAGATTGGTACAGTATTTGTCAAGATATTGCGTTTCCCGTAAAAAAAACACGCGATTTTTTCGCTAAAAATACGAAGTGACGGCAAAAATGTTGGGCAAACTTAATACAATCACTGCCGTCGTTTGGTATTTTAGTAAAAAAATCGAGGGTTTTTTGTACGGAAAACGCAATATCTCCACAAATACTGCATCAATCTTAACGATCAAGGTATCAAATTAAAGTAGAAGGTAGCCGCTTTCTTTGAGTGTATATTTTGTAATATAAATTTTATTACCAACCGAACAATCTTTCAAGTACAGAATTGTCGAAAAACCCCACTTTTGGAGGGTCATATCTTCTGAACAACTAAGAATATTTTGATGAAAAAATTTTTGTGGGCTATTATTAGGGGCAAGGGTAAGGTTTTCACAAAAAAATAATCAAAATCGAAGACAAAAAGTTTGACTCGGTACCGCACCTTTAAACGATTTAACGAGCTATTGTTTAGCACAATAGTGTTTATTTTAATTATAGTACATTAATTATATAAAATTTTGAACAAAACTTTTACTATTATTAATTATTATTATTACTTTTACTATTGTCTCATAGTTATTGAAACTGCACATTCAAAATACAGAGATTTTTGTGTTATGAATTATTGTAGGGTTAAAAATGAATTTTTGGCTTTAATTGGATTTGATAAAAGACTTTTGTTAGTTAGTTAGTTAGTCGTGCACCTAGTTGTCGAGTAAACGATTAACTGTCTGTAATTGTTGAATGCAGGTTGTTATACTCTTAATTTTAATTATAATTATATATAAAACAACCAATGTAATATCGAAACAAAAGGCAAAAATATCTACCACTACTTATTATTTTTTAACTATTTTTTTGTTTTAACTAATAACTTTATATTATGGGTACTACGACACGGTATAACCTTTCTTTTGCATAAAATAATAATAATGAAATTAACTTTCTTCAATTTTTTTAGATTTCAATTTTAAACCTCAAACAAAAAATTTTAAGAAATTGTGTTACCATTAATGGATAAAAAAAATTCCGTTCGAAAAAGGATAACATGGCAAAAAGACGTTCGAACCACATAAGTCTGGCCATATTGTTGGACTCGTAAAGGCGGTACTCGTATGTTTGCAGAACAGGTTGCGCAAACAGAAGCCAAGGCGTGTGATTCCGTAGTTGCGGAATAATGTAATGATTCACCATACCGAACACTGAGCAGATGGCAATCAGTGCGTAAGTAAGTGGATATCCCAGATTATGAAATACCTAAATAAACAGCGAAACACTAATTCTTGGAGATTACAACTAATATTGATATAATAATCTGAGTTGTTGGGATAATGAAAAAATGTACTTACGGTGCTGCAGTGGAGTCCGAACATGAGTAGAAAAATCCCAATTGCTACGAAGATGTCGTGTTTAAATCGGGTACCCGCTGTGTCCTTTAAAATCCCTAGCAGGGGATCCTGCGGGTGTTGGACGGTCTCCTTGACGCTCGGAGGCTCGGCCGTCTTCCTTGTCGTAGGCTGCTGGTTCTGTAACGGCGGTTTCCCGATGAGACACAAGAGCAGAGAGTGGTTAGTAGTGGAGCGACTGAGCAAGTAGCTCAGCACCAGGAGGAGGGCGTTCACGGCCGAAAAAGGCACTGACTGAGTTCTCACCGCCACAGCTGGGTACTCCAAAGCTACGAAACTCAGAGTGCTGACCAAACTGTAGCTCAGGAGGCTTTTGGCCAAAGAAATTACTGAAGAGGTAAGACCGAAACTGGCCGTCCCGCCCAGTAAGTACATGTCCAGCTGTTCCAGGATATGAGTCACGAAAGTGTTCACTTGAGGCAAAAGCCCGATAGTCATTGCCAAGGGCAGAAAAAGTAAGAAGCCGACTACAAAGCGCTTCACTGCAATCACATGTTCCACTGTTCCCATAGAAACGCTGTAGAAGCTTACTGGCTGCCAAAACCTAAAATTAAATTACAGAATTTAAACATATTTCATTTGAAATAGGGTAGTGCATTTAATTTCGGCACTTATTTTTGTTTTTCCGATGTAACTTTTTACTGTATGGCCCGATTTTCATGTTTGATAGCTCATTTTGAAGCTTTCACGATAGTGCGTTGCGTCACAAAAGTTTCACTGTACAAAAGTAGTTTTTTTTTTACTTAATTAAATCAGTTCTTAAAAAAATGGAAAATTGCCGAAATTAAATGCAGACCTGTGCACTGCCCCCCCCCCCCCCGGGGTGATAATGGGCGGCCAATTCCAAACCGGGGGGGGCACGGGAGGGGCAACTTTTTTGAAACGGGGGGGGAGGCAAGCAGGGGGGAAAGAAAAAAAAAGAGAAAAAAAGGAGAAAAAAAGAGAAAAAAAGAAAGAAAAAGGGAAAAAAGGGACAAAAAAAGCGAAAATAAGGTAAAAATAGGTCTAAAATGGCTTAAAATACATTGAAATAGGCTAAAAACTGCAAAAAATTCGCGATGATGGCGTCATCATAGGTCAAAAATGGCGTCATATTTTTAGGGTACTTTTCATTTTTTGGCCGGGGGGGGGCAATAAAACGGGGGTGGCAAATCCTCCAATAAAACGGGGGGGGCATTTTCAGACCGTGCACAGGTCTGTAAATGTGTGTATTTAATTTCGGCACTTTACAATCAATCGATTGTTTCTCAGTCAAAAAATCATCATTTTTAAAAATTTAAAAGCCTATCATTATCTCCAGACAGTTTTCTTTAATTTAAGCTTCTACTTGTTGTTCAACGTGTAACTGGCAAAAGTTACACCTAAAATGCCAAATGGTATCAAAATGAGCAAAATTTGGGAAAAAAATGCATTTAATTTCGGCATTTTTTAAAAGGACCCCCTTAATCGAGTTTAAGTGCAGTGCTATGATCCCTACACATTTCAAAGTTGTCTTTTAACTATCTACAACTACAATTTAGCACCCGACTACTTAATTCAACCCGTTTTTAGCACAGCAATATGTGTGCCGAAATTACACTATTTTGATTTTATAACAATTGCTCACCACAGACGCAACGTAGAACCACGGGGACTAAAAATTCGGAAAATAGACCAAATTTTACCAGGACACTTTAATTTTTAAACCAATTTATTGCGTAATCATGAAATGCCCATGTTCTAAAAACGAGTAACAATTTTACTTTTTATAAATCACACGATTTCACATAAAAATATCATAACATAACAAATAAAAAGCTCACGACAGTCATCTACATATAATTAGCTCTCATTTGAGTTATTAAACGTCGTATTCGGTCCAGGATTATCAAAGATATAGTCCAAAATCAAAAATGCCCAATTTGGAAAAGTGCCAAAATTAAATGCACTACCCTAAAACCATACCAAACTTATTGCGAAACAACAATATTAGGATTAATATTATCATTAACAATCAATGATTCCTCCAAACCAATAGAAAATTGTGCTAATTTGTAAAACGCTTTTTTTAACAACTAAGTGTACATTCTTGTAAATGAAAACATTAATTTTTATTGTGTTGGAGCTTTCCTTTTTCCAAGACGCTCTAAAAAAACTCACGAGGAGGGTATCCAATTGTGTAGTAGTAAAATGAGGGTGGCGCAAATGCAGAAATATGCGGGTCGGCTGTAGGTCACTATCCAGTTGTAGCCGTGAATGGGTGAGCTGGCGTCGGGCTGGACGCTCTTGAGCAGGGAGAACTGGGCCCCCGCCACCACCACGGCGAACACCAGCAGCCACACGTCCAGAAAGATTCCCTGACGGAGGAGGAGGCCGGCCAACAGCCCTACCAGTACGGCCAGACCCACGTCGAATCCGGCGGAAAAGGCCGTTCGGTTCCGGTCGAACATGGCGAGGAGTTGGAGGCGGTCCAGGTTGAGACGGACGCGTCGCTCCGGCCAGAGACGGGGGAAGGGCGGGAAGCGGTAGTAGTACTTCTTTCTGGACGGACCCGGGGCGGACACCTTTGGAAAGCCCGACATGTCCATGTCCATACCGGTCAGAAAGCGATTGCGATTGTTATTGAAAGACTCTTCTAGACTAGACGACGTCAGTGCACTACCTATAAACAAACATTTTTTTCAGAAAAAGGGCCTTTTCAAAAAAAAGGCTTGGTCAGCAATCTAGTCCACCTCTCGTTTAAAATTTTCCAATAACCCGAATATCTCTTTAGATTTTTTCTTGGGCCCAGTAGGGTACCATAGGTGAGAAAGGGGGGGGGCAGGGTGGGGTCCACACCCCTTAGCTTCGAAATTTTGGGGGCCCCCCTAGACAAAAATCTAGGCCCCCCCCCCGTCCCCCAAATTTCCGAATTTTTTACCCCTGACCCCCCTCTAGATTTTGAAATCTGACCCCCCCCTCCCCCCTCGGGAAAATTTTAGGTACCTTTTTTATACTAAATTTTCTTCCAAAACGTGAATTTTCATCACATATTCATGCTTTTACACCCTTTTTATACATGAATATGGCTTTTTATTTAATAAAATGTAGTATTATCCTATAAAAAGAACAATTATTAAAGTTATTATGGTTTAAAACTGTTTTGCTTTGGACACCGGACCCCACCTGACCCCCTCTAGATTTCAAAATTTCGCACCCAGGGTCGACCCCCCCCCTAAAATGCTAGGGGGGGTCCGGACCCCCCTGGGACCCCCCTCCTAGAATTCAAAATTCGATTTACCCCGGGTAACCACCCCCCCTAGCTTCCCCGACCGTGCTCACCTATGTAGGGTACCCAACCCATTGACCTTTTTGTTATTTTAATATAAAAACAATAAAAATGGTTATTTTACGGCCGGACGAATTATTTGGGGTTGGTGGGTATATTAATATTGCCCATACTACAACGTGCCCTCTTGAATCTGTTCAGTTACAAAAGGAATATAAAAATCATTATCTTAAGACTAAAGTATGTAAAAGTAATTAAACATTGTTTAGTTTTTAAACCGTGAGTTTGAAATCTGGTTTTGTTTTGCAAAAACGTAAGCTTTAACGCCCAGCAATAAACAAAATACACTATATGACGCTATTATTAAACAATAACACATTAAATGGAAATGAGTACCGGTAAGAACTGGAAAGTGTGCGGAGGTGAGTCCGGCAGCGGAGAAGTCGGAAGGAGGAGGAGCACCGGGTGTTGCTTGCATAGCTGCGGCCGCTGCCATAGTCCGCTCCATCATTTGCTGCAGGGGATTCCAGGCCATTGTGCTACCACGGGATCTACCACCACTTCTACGACTTGTTGAGCGACGACTACTCAAATTCACTAACCCCATCATATCTCTAAAATACTTCACAAACTTAAATATACAATAAACTACAAAATATTATGTTATCAATTTGTTTTTTTTTCAGATAAACTAAAGCCGCTTAATTTTTTAATTTTATAAAAAATCCAATTTGACAAAAAAAAATATTGAATTACCTACAGGAAAAAATATTTTTGTTGCCTGACGTCGTGTTTACAAACTTCTGTTAAATTTTTTTTTACCTAGAGGCTTGAGATGCAGAAGCCGGATGCATAATACTAAGAGGAATGCTGGTGAAATGAGACTCTTCTGAGGAACTGCTGCTGCGTCGCCTCCGCGGCCCTGCAGAGGTTTCGGCGGTTTTGGGGGTGCTGGGTTGGATCTGACAGGACCCTTCCTCTGAGATTTCCTCTATTTCGGCATAGTGTGGGGGTTCGGCAAGCGTAGCCAATTGCTTTCCATTGTTTAATCGAGAGCCCTGGAGATTGATCATTTCCATGACAGTCTTACTGCTTCCCAGTGGTTGGGCTGCTCCCAGACCGTGCGGGTCGAACGTATACGTCCACCAGTTCCCGTCTTCGTCCTAACAATAATTTTTCATTACTTCTACCTACGTTATTATAATAATAATATACTGTTTAAGCAGTCTTATAACATTCCCTCCCGGCCGGGGTTTTTTTTTTCTTTAGAGCAAAAATAGGAAGAAAGAATATCAAGTTCAGCGAAAAAAAAAAGACTTGTGAACAAAAAAATTATCGTGCTAAATTTATCACAAAAAGAGAAAAACATTCTAAATTTTAAAGTTAGTAGAGACGAGAGGGAGGGGTAGAGGGGGGGGGGTCAGGGGACCAGAGGACATAGAGTTTCGCCAAAAATGAGCATTTCACAAAGGGGGATCGCCCTAAAAGAGGGAGAATGGGAAGGAGGTAGTATACCCCAGAGAGAGACCGAAAATTTTGGAATCGTAAACTAGTATATACCATTAACATTCACCATCAATAATCAGACCTGTGTACGGTCTTAAAATGCCCTTCCCCGCTTTATTGGAGGATTGCCCCCCGCGGAAAAATGAAAAAGTACCCAAAAATTATGACCATAGATGTTTTTTGGGAGGGCAGCAGGGACGTAACCAAAGGGGCGGGGAGGGGGGCGGAGAGAGCGGCCGCCCCCCTCCCCCCCGAAACAGTCGAACAGGGGGAAAAATAAGAATAGTGGCTGGGGGGGGGGGTGGGTGGCGGCCGCCCCCTCCACCGAAATGGTCGCCAGATAGTAAAATTTAGGGGTTTTCAGAGGATAAAAATTTTAAAATTTTCTAGCACCTCGCTCGCTAATCGCTCGGCACCAAACTATAAAATAATTTTAGTACCACAATTGATCCCAAAAAACCAAA
>JASAMX010021712.1:0-19929 GCA_030248175.1 Microlaimidae sp. YZB2_3
CACGAGAACTTAGAGCCTTTAAGAAAAGATTGGTTTGGACATAGATTTAGGCTTGGGCGCTTGGGCTTAGGTAAACGTTTTAGAGAATTCACGCTTGGGCTTAGGTAAACGTTTCAGAGAATTCACGCTTGGGCTTAGGTAAACCTTTTAGGGAATTTAAATTTTAGTTCTCAGTTCCCAACGTATGGTTCTCAGTTCTGTATTTTTTCCTCCA
This sequence comes from Microlaimidae sp. YZB2_3, assembly GCA_030248175.1. Lineage (NCBI taxonomy): Eukaryota > Metazoa > Nematoda > Chromadorea > Desmodorida > Microlaimidae > Microlaimidae sp. YZB2_3. The sequence continues at coordinate 215 of JASAMX010021712.1, forward strand.
AGATCCAGCTTTCTCGACCCCAAATCAAAGCAGCATACGGAAAGCCGATCTTATTCACCTCTACCTGCCCAACCATATCCTACCCTACATTTTACATATAAATAACAATATTAATAAACATAAAATTATCACAATGTAAGCTTGTCTCAGTGGGGACTCGATCCAGAGGCACTTTTTCAGTATACAAGACGTACTTTCTGCCACTGCGCCACTTCTGTACAATACTGGAGGTATTTTTAATTCTGAGTCGTAGTTTTTCTTACGTTAGGATTTTAATTAAGGATCCTTAAATCGTGGGTACTATATTTGTGATTTATGCGATTTATATGTTTTGCTCTGAGGAAATTAAAGTGGAAGTAGCTAAAAATTGGAAATTTTCGCGTTTGAAAAATTTTTTTCAAGGCGCGCATTGGCTGAAAGTGATTATATAGCGTCATAATTCTGTTAGAATGCTTTAACACTAAACAACTTCCGTTCAAATGGGAGGGTTTTGACCGTCGTGGCAATAAATTCCGAGTTTCATCGTGGTAATAAATTCATTCACTAATCTCAAGTCACCGCTGTAAAATTGACAGATATTATTGTAAAATTTTATTGAAAGAGGTTATAGAGTTGAGTTATGTGATAAATGGTTTTTTAATATGTTAAAATATGTTTAGAAGTTTTCCTATATTTTATACAATTCATTCTTTTAAATTAATCTGGTACAAAATGTGTTCTACTATCCTAAAATTATATAAATTAATAAAAATAATTTAGATAAATATTTATGCCCCTTAGTCGACTGGCCTCTGATGATTTTAAATTGGGCATTAGTCAGATAAAAACAAATTAATAACACGCGTACATGTCGCACAGTACTATTTTAGTGCACACCGGTGTGACAAATGACAACGCGTTAACGAAAAACGCGCGCGAAACGCGTTGTCACTCGTCATTCCGGCGTAAACTTGCCTATATCGTCGCTACTACGGCAAAATGAGCCACTGTTATTATAAAATACACGTGTCTGCGACTCATTCTGTAGTTAAAAGGGTTTGTTTTAAATTTAAAATCAGTCACAGGCAAACATATTTTATACGAACTGTGGCTGATTTTACCGTAGTAACGACGATATGGTCACGGCATACCGCTGTCATATCCTAATTAATGATGACGCTTTTTAATTGAAAAACTCTCCACGATGGTCCGAACACTCCCGTTTGAACGGAAGTTGCTCAGTGTTAAAGAATCCCACAGCATTAAGGTAGAACACCACAGTTATGACGAATTTTACTAAAAGTTAGATATCGTCTTAGATATTAATTTTTGTCTGACAAAAGTATAGTGCGATCAAAAGCTCAGGTTATGATGTATCTAACGGTAATAATTTGTTTGTTTACCAGTCGTTCTTTTTTGAGGTATATTTCAATGAATCTAAAGCTCAAAAAACAGTTTTTGACTATTTGAAAAATTTAATTAGCTCAGTTTTTTCCGCAATTTTATAGAAAGTTAAAAAAATAGAGGGCAACTTTTAGATGTGGTTTGGGGTAAAACGTAATTCATAATTTGAAAAAAGTTAAAAAAAATCGATGTTTTTGAAAGAAAAATCGAATAAAAAAAATCTTGAACTAAACTCAACGGCACTGTAGAAGTGACAGAGCGGTCGCGACAGCCGACGCGCAGAATAATTACAAAAAAGAAAAAAAACAATAACGGAAATGCTCATTATATTTTGAATTAAATTTATTACGCAGCCTGAAGTCGGTAAAAATACCGCTAGAATGACATTGAATGTTTTTAATTTTGTTTTAATTTAAACGTAGCGAACTGAATCAGTTCATTTTGTATAATTTACATAAGATGGGAATAAAAAAACACAGGTAAAAAACATATATTATAACAGAAAGTAATTTTTTCATGATGTTTTAATATTGTTTTGCCCAATAAATGATGTTTAAATATAAATTGGTATATTTTTTATTTTGATTTTTTTTATTTTAATCATTTCAAATATTTGTAAATGGATTTGAAATGAACCGTTGGCATTAATCCAACAACATTTAGTGTTTAAGTATTGTCGCTTCCTGGTGGCATTCGAGTTTAGTTTTTTAATCAAATACAATTCAAAGTATTAATTAGACTTGTGTCTAACTATTTTCAAACTTTCATTAAAATCTGATGGAATCATTTTTTTTTTAATTTTCGTTTAATTTTTTTTAATTGACGCCAAGAAACTACATTTTGAACTGTTTCTTTAAAAGTAGCTTTTAAATGAAAAATCTCAACTGACCCAGTAGCCGAGTGGTTCGTACGTCGGGCTCGGAGCCTCGGATCCTTGGGATAGAATCTTCGCTTGGCCATATTTTTAACGTCGAAGAAAAAAAATTTTTTTTAAATTTTTAGCTTTTTAATTTAAAAAAGTGTTTTATTATTCAAGATCCGCTAGATCGAAAATGAAAAAAATAGAATATTTTTGGTAATAAAATTTATTAATGTTTTTTGCATTTGAACATGTATTTATTGATGTTATTTGATGATTGTGGACGATAACATTTTTTAACAGAAAAATGAATGTCAAAAATTGAATCAGCAGGTCTAATTACTTTAGTAAAAATTAATTAGTAAGGATCTGCCGTCAAAATCTAACTGTGGTGTTCTACCTTAATGCGCTATATAATCACTGTTAGCCAATAATCGCTTTGGAAAGAAATTCATCTCCGATAAACGTGAGGATCTTCAATTTTTAGCTCCTCACACTTTCACAACGGCAAAACATAGAGCCACAAACTACAACTAGTACATGCCATTTGAGGATCTTCGAAGTTCTAACGTGTCCTTTTTTAGGCTTGACGGTGGCGGCGATATGCGTCCTGATCTTTTTGGTCGTCGGGTTTATTGCTGTGGTGGCTTATCGCTATCGAGATCGGCTCAGGACCATCAGAAATGGAATAAACGCCCGGGAATACATGAACTTCTAATCGAATCGGCTCTATCGATAATTAAATTATATTTTACCGGTACTTTTTCCAGTGGGAAAATTTTGATTAAAAAAAAGTCAAACATAAAGAAAAATCTGATTGGATTCATACGTAAAGAACCCAAAAATGGATGTAAAGTTCATTGAAACTTAAGGCGTAGTGTATTAATAATTTTGGCGTCATTTAAGCAGTTTGTTAATTAAAGATTCAAATTCACAATTTGTTTTGTCTTTCGGTACCTACTGTACTAAAATTTTCTAAGTTACTCTATCGTTTTAATGCTTAAAATAAACTATATGAAGTATTTAACAAAATTAATTTGATGAAAAAAATTTTGGTGACCATGTTTTGCCAAAGTCACTTTATGGAAAAGCCTTATTTAAGATTTTATACAATGATAACTGTAATCTAAACTGGCCTTTTTTTGGTGAAATATGGTTTTGTTTTTTATGCAAAAAACTCAACATTTCTGTAGCATATAACAGTTAAAATCAGGCCAATTTTTTAGCCTCTTTTAGTTTTGATCATTTTTTTGAAACGTTTTAATGATGTTTTTTTCTAACTATAGAAATGCTATTATTTTAAGGATATTTTTGGCTTCGCGATCCCACAGAGCAATCAAAATCTGTAATGAAATAAATATTTTTACAAAAAATCTAGGTTCCATATTATATAAATTAACTGGATTAACAACAAAATGTGTGTATTGCTAAAATTTAATACACGAAGGCTAAAATTTTTAAAATAGATGTATATTGCATAGTAGTATTTTAAAAATGACATTAAACTGAATGAATTTTTATTTCGAGGCAGGACCCCCGACCCTAATTTTTTTATGCTAGGTAGGTTTATTTAAAAAAAAACTCTTCTACATTTAGAATGTTGTTAATAGCAAATTGATCATAAGTAAATTTCTGTAAATTTTTGCGTCAGTAAAAAGCAATAACAATATCATGTAGGTTCTCTTTTTTTAAATTCATTTTAAAATTTTCCCCAATTGTTTATTTTTGTCTTTTCCCATTGTTCAATTTTATGAACTTGTATTATAGATTTCATTGTATTTATTACTTGCTACAGTTTGTATAGTCATCTGTTATTGTATAGTTTTATTCCAAAAAATATTGCAGATGAATTACAATATTTGTTATAAATTATTTAAAAACAAGATGCGCGTGCGGCGTAAACGATAGTTTTAAAATATAAAAGCCTTTTTAGAGGGATGTCGGTTCTGTATAGTGTAGACTAATTTGAATTTTAATTGGTTTAACGCTACCATTCACCAATAACAATAAACACTATAGTAATGTTTCTACCCTCCAATATCATGCTCAGGCCATTTAAAACGGAGGGATTTTCGCCCCTTAAAGGTGCAGTACCGAGTCAAACTTTTTGTCTTCGATTTTTTTGTGAAAATTTTATCCCTGCCCCAATAGCTCACAAAAATTTTTATCTATCTCCATTGGTTTAGGAGATATGACACTCCGAAAATCGCGTTTGTCGACCATTCTGAACTTGAAAGATTGTCTAATAGGTATTAAAATTTATATTACAAAAAAGTACTTAAATAAGCCGTTACTTTTTACTTTAACTTGACATCTCGATCGTTAAGATTGGTGCAGTATTTGTCGAGACATTACATTTCCCGTACAAAAAACCCGCGATTTTTTTCGTTAAAAACACAAACTGACGGCAGGGATTTGATGAAGTTTGCTCAACATTTTTGCCGTCACTTCCTATTTTTAGCGAAAAATTCACTGGTTTTTTGTACGAAAAACGCAATATATTGACAAATACTGCACCAGTCTTAACAGTAAATGTATCAAATTAAAGTAGCCGCTTTCTTCAAGTGCATCTTTTGTAAATTAAATTTTAATACCCATTGAGCAATCTTTCAATTTCAAGTATACAAAATGGTCGAAAAATGCCATTTTTGGAGGATCATATCCATAGGTGGGTATAGTGGGGCGGTTTGGGACTTAAAACCCCCGAAAAAACCCCGATTATAGCCGACACCTTCCCCTAAAATTTGGGGGTACCCTCGACACTCAAGGGCGTAGCCAGGGGGTTTTAGGGGTTATAAGCCCCCCATTTTGGACTGGCGGAGGTAAAAATTTGGGGGTACTAAGACAACAATTTTAAAAATTTTTCCCGCGCTTCGCTCTGCTTAGCGCTCGACATTTATATATCTTTTTACAACTTTTAAGTGATGTTTCTAATAAATTTCAAAAATAATTATTGAATTTTTTCGTGATTTCGCACGATTTTTAACGTTATACCTTTTTAAACCTAAAATTTTTAAAGTTTAACTTTAAAAAACAATGCAAATAACAGCAAAAAGAATCACCACGCGCGAAGCGCAAAAAATTTTACCCTTTTTAATGTCTTTTTTACGGTATTTTGAAAATTTGGAGTACAGCCCTTTCAAAAAATTTGTATGGAGTGCTACTACCATTTCCGAAATCCTGGCTACGCCCCTGCGGACACCCCCCCCTGAAGTTTGGGATCCCAGTACTAAAAACGCTAAAAATGGGTTATTTGAGGTATACCCTAAAATTTTTGGGCTGGCCACCTATGGTTATATCTCCTGAACCAGTGGAGATATTTTGATAAAAATTTTTTTGTGGGCTATTGGGGACAGGGGTAAGGTTTTCACAAAAAAAGTCGAAATCGAATACAAAAAGTTTGACTCGGTACCGCACCTTTAAATGAACAATTTTAAACTCTTTTTTAAAGTTACTCTAGCTGTATTTTTAGGACAATTTTTATCGATTAAAATTAAGTTTTGAAAAAAAAATCGTTTACAAAAATTTTTTTTTGACAAAATGATTTTTTGCATCACTTTTTGATTATTTATGGAATTATTCCACAAATAGAGCGGAGCTCCGGCAGTTGCTTTGGAGCTCCTAAAATCGTAGCTCGGGCAAACATCACTAATAAACACAAGGTCTCACGCGCTAATAATCCGCATGGTTCATTTAGACTTTATTAACTAGGTCTTCAAGCATTTAGTCATATTTCGTGACTGATTTTTTAACAAACCCTGATTTTTTTTCTGAAATTCATTTAATAGTTTATTTTTTTGTTATAACTCGAAAATTACATTTCTGCATTTGTAAAAATCCGAGGGAATTGATATATATTTTGCACACTTAGGTGAAAGTGATAAATGCTTATGATTGAATTATATCCAGCTGACCTCGTGAAATTGTACGGAGAAATGAGAAGACAAATTAAAATTCTGCAATTATGACATTTTTTTTATTAAAAAAAAAAAAATTTAACGCAATTTTTTTTAATTTTTGCTTTTTCACAAAATGTACAAAAATTAAATTTGATAAAATTTAATAAAATGGTTTTAATTGATTTAATAAATAGCTGTAAAAATAAGATAATCTTTATCAAACGGTTTTTGCTGAAAATTTTTGAATTATTTTATCGTACGCCGTCTTTTGACATAAAATTCTTCTGAAAAATTTAATTTCTAAAGTTATAAAAAGCCCTTTAAAATTAAGAATTTAAACTTGGTTGCGTTACAGGTTAAGTCATTTAAGACTGTTTACTATACAATTAAAAACCTCCCGACTTTTATCATACCGGATGCATTGATTTTCAAAAACATCCAAAATGTAACGTTATAAAACGAAACTACAATATGCGCATAATATAGCATTTTTAAAAGCTTTCCTCTGCGTGTGTAACGACCAAACCGCAGTATTAGTAAGGATTAGGCTATTAAGCCCGGTCACACTGGGGTGGCAATGCCACCGCGAGGTGGCATTGTCACCGCTGTTGTATTTGATCCACAATTCCGTTACCGGTGGTAGCTCTCTCAAGCAAAAAAACGCGTGAAAACGCGCGCATTTTGAAAAAAAAGTAATGAAAAATACGGATTTTAAACATTTTATTGTAAAGAAAAACCAGCGAAAAAATTGCGGTTTTAACAAAAATGCGCGTGAAAACGCGTGTGCATTGCATAAAAAAATACTGTGGTTTTATTGGAAAACTTAATATTAAAAAAATAATTTTTTTATGAAAAATAAATTTTAAGTAGTTTTTAACAAATTTTAAACACAGGTACATATGTACATAGCATGGAAAAGTTCTTGAATAATTATGAATTTGGAATTTTTATGCATTAATCAAAGATTTGCAAAATTTTCTACTGTGCAGCTAATGTTTAACTAGCCTTGAAAAATGCTCTAAAAATAGAGCAGGAAAAAGGGGTGATTTTTCTCTGGGCGTATGTTTAGACAAAAAAGATGTAGACTTGTCTGAGATGGACTATAGGAAATTTGCAATTGATTTGGGCAGCTGCTCACTAAATAAACATTTCTACCATATGATGATGATTTGTTTATACATTAATCTAATCACACAGCACTGTTGCATTTTTTTTAGTTTGATGAAATGTCAATTGAAAAAATCATACTCACAGCAATCTTTGCCAAGCGCGAAATCGCTACTTTTTCAATTAGAAGGTTATATTTGTATGTGTAAGAAACAACTATAAATTTGAAAAAGTGGCGATTTTGCGCTTGTCAAAGATTGCTGTGAGTATGATTTTTTTTAATTGACATTTCATCAAACTAAAAAAAATGCAACAGTGTTGTGTGATTAGATCAATGTATAAACAAATCATCATCATATGGTAGAAATGTTTATTTAGTGAGCAGCTGCTGCCCAAATCAATTGCAAATTTCCTATAGTCCACATAATGCCCATCTCAGACAAGTCTACATCTTTTCTGTCTAAACATACGCCCAGGGAAAAATCGCCCCTTTTTCCTGCTCTATGTTTAGATCAATTTTCAAGGCTAGTTAAACAATAGCTGCACAGTAGAAAATTTTGCAAATCTTTGATTAATGCATAAAAATTCCAAATTCATAATTATTCAAGAACTTTTCCATGCTATGTACATATGTACCTGTGTTTAAAATTTGTTAAAAACTACTTAAAATTTATTTTTCATAAAAAAATTATTTTTTTAATATTAAGTTTTCCAATAAAACCACAGTATTTTTTTATGTAATGCACACGCGTTTTCACGCGCATTTTTGTTAAAACCGCAATATTTTTCGCTGGTTTTTCTAAATTTTTTTCGAAATTTTTATTTAGTGAGCAGCTGCCCAAACCAAATGCGAATTTCCTATAGTCCACATAATGTCCATCTCATACTAGTTTACATCTTTTCTGTCTAAACATGCGCCCAGAGAAAATCGCCCCTTTTTCCTGCTGTATTCTTAGAGCATTTTTCAAGGCTAGTCTACTACCCCTTTTTGTGAATTAAATTGAAAAATAGCCTAATAAACTATAGTTTTAGCTGCGCAATGAGAATGACATATGTTTATAATCTTTCCGTTGTCGAGATATACTTTTTTAAATAAAAAATAATAATAAGAAAAAATTAAAATTACAAAATTTACTCACCTTGTTTAATTATAGTTAGTGCGGTGCAGTGGCGCTCCAGACAAAATTTACCTACATTCTCTAAATATAGTTGGCGCGATGCCGTGCGAAAATGATTGCAATTATAATTTTTAAAGTAAAAATAATTATAAGAAGAAGATGAACATGAATTACAAAATTTACTCACGTTCTCTAAGTATAGTTGGCGCGGTGCCGTCGGTTAAATTGCAGTGTGGCAGTCCCGCACCACCGATGATTGGAATTATATTTTTTGAAATATAAATAATAAGAAAAAGAACATAAAAATGAATTACAAAATTTACCAGGTGCTCTAGTTATAGTTGTCGCGGTGCCGTGGGGTTTAATCGCTGTGGGCGCTCCCGCGCCACCGATGATTGTAATTATTTTTTTGGAATAAAAAAATTAAAGATGATGAACATAAATTACAAATTTTATCCAGATTCTCTGATTATAGTGTTTTCGCTGTTTTCCGGGCGGTTGAGCAGATGGCGCTGGGAACTGGTTCGGTTTCTGCCACCAATTAAAATCGGTCTGCTTTTTTGTGCAGTTTCTATGAAAGACTGTTTGTTGTCTGCTCTGTAAAATCCTTATTGTTGCCAAAAGGCTGTTATTGTGCGGTTGGGAGTGTTTATTTGTCTATTTTTTCAATTTATTATTTTGATCAATAAATCCATAACAAGGACCTAAATGAAAAAAGTGGCTCCTACGAAAGTTGCCTAATTCTTTCTTCTTTCAAAGAGGCCATGTTTATTTTTGATCAATCAGTAACGAAAAAGGAATATCGATTTTAAGAATTGAGCATTAGAATAATAATAATAATGAGATGAAAATGAATCTCAAAATTTACCCACATTCTCTAATTATGGTTGGCGCGGCGCTAAATTGCCCCGTGGCGCTCCCGTGCCATCCATGATGCACGGCCTTGGGAAGCACTAACCTAGCACATTTGCCTAACCGAGGTTAGAGCGTCCAACTTAAAACCGGGAGCTTTAGGTTGGAGTCCCCTTGGGCAATATGTTTAACGTCAAAAAAATTTTTTTTTCAAATTTTCCTCCAAATTTAAAAAAATGTTTATTATTATGAGTACGTGTTTTTGAGGCTGGTTTCCTAGGGAGCAGGCAGCCCAGACCCAGTTTGCTCCCGCTTCGAATCAAAACGGAGGCTCGGATTTGATCAGAATTCCAACTGACTTATATTTTGAAATTTGGAGAAATTTTTGCAACTGTATTGTTTTACCTTAAAAAGTGAAAACTATTTTTTAGTTTACAATAACTTTTGTTTCTAAATCAAGAATAATTTAGGTTGTTTGCAAAAAAAAAATTAAAATTACGTAATAATTGCCTGTGTTTACATTAAAATTAATGTTTCAAAAGACGAAATTTTATACAAAACGCTGAAAAATAAAAAAGTTTTCGCAAAAAAAGCCTTATATTAAAAACAGGCAGGGGAGCTCAAACCTCAAAAACTTAATGCCAGAAGAGACTAAACAAATTCGTTGCAAAAAATATATTAAACTCTTTAAAAAATATCTACTTGATAAAAAATAATATTGTAAAAGATTTGTTTTGCGTTTTATTTTTTAACTCATTAACGAAAATAAAATGTTGAATTCCTGATTGTCGTAATTGAATGTTCGCACTCACGCTGGTCAAAATCCTTCGTTTTTAGAAAGAGCCCCCCGACGCATAAAAGGACACCACGCCATAAAGGGGACGCCGACCTGACGTCTCAATAAAGCACCCGCCGCCGGCGCGGCATTTTTAGGTCTCACACCTGATTTGGAGCCCCTTCTCTCCGCTCCTCCCAAACCCTATTCACAGAGCAAAACATATGGGACGTGGATCTCGACCTATTCAAGCCTATCGGAGGTGTAACCACCTGTTAATTTATTTACGGTATGTTTTGAGTACGATAAGCAAAAAAGTGTTAATTCAAAAACCTGAAATTTTCAAAAAAATAAGAAGTGTACGAAAATGTTTGGGCTGAAATCACTGCTGTCGTTTGGTGTTTAAAACCACAGAAAGGATCCGGGAAACGTATATGCATCAATATTAACAATCAAGTTATCAAATTAATTAGAAAATAGCTGTTTGTTGAAAGTCATTGACAATTTTCAAGTACAGAATTAAAAAACGCAATTTTCAGGGGTAATAAACCCACAAATATATTTTAGAAAAAAAATTTTTTGTGGTCTATTGGAGGCAGGGGTAAGTTTTCACAAAAAAATCATTAAAATCTGGAATACAAAAGTTTGACTCGTGGAACTATTTGCAAGAAAAGTATTCGGTACCACTTGACACTGGAATTATACCGTCATGCACAAAAAATGGCAAAACAACTACCATTCATCGGATAAGTGTTCTGTAAACTGCCCATAAATTACAGTATATTCGTGCACATATTATTGCAGCCGGCAAATTAGCTAAACGAAATACAGCCAGCCAATAACTAAGCTAAAGGGGTGGGGCCGCCGCACCCTACCTACGCAACCAAAGTAAAGTATTAAATTTTCCCGACTTAATTTTTCACTAGGGTTAGGCAAAATTTTGATAAACTGATGTACTTGCTGTCAGCACGGTTTTATATAGACAACCAATTTGAGTCTTTTTTTTATGGGAAAAGTCGCTGAATGCATACTGCGTAACCGGTTTGAAAAAAACCTCAGTTGTCCCGATTTTTGCTCTTTCGCTATAACTTCTCACTGATTTTTGCTTTTGCTGTTTTAGAAATTGACGAATTACATTAAAATTCAACGTAATTATACATAAACTGTACTTGTGTGCTTTTTTAAGGTCTCGAAGTCACAAAACAATCGGAGTACCTATGGTTTTTAATTAGAAATCCCAGTTGATCTCGTGTTCCAAAAAAACTGAGCTAAACTTTCTTTCCCATTTAAAAAGGGTGTGATATGCGCACAAAATTACTAATTTTGCAGGCAGTGCCCATTGTACACTACACTTGCTCATAATAAATTAACATCATTCCAGCCAACAAAAATAAAATTTATACCATACTACTATAATAAAAGAATAACAAATTAAAACCAATAACATGCGAGCCAATCACGTTTGACAAAATATCATAAACTACAGAAACTAGTTCGCGAAAAAAAAATGTTAAAAGGCCGGATGTTTTCAATAAATCTTAAAATCACAAATCATCTCACGTTGAGGATTTTAGGGACCTCAAAAAATGTTTTTCTGTGATAAGTATTTGTGATCAGCGCCATATACTATGTTTTGCTCTGTGGGGGGAATAGCTCGGCGGAGGAGCTAATAGAATCACTTTTAGCTAATGTGCTCGGCGGAAAAAATAATCTCCAATGATGATTTTTTCTTTTTTTCATAAGTACTAATTGGCTAAAAATGATTCTATAACGTTATAACTCTGTGAACAATTTTCATTTAAATACTCGGTTTTTTAAACATCATAATAGAGAAATATTATAAAACTTGTAGTTAAGGAAAAACTGTTACCGTTTATATAATGCATTTATTGTAACTAAAATTTTCGACAGTCAACATGAGATTTCAATTTTAAGTTTATAAAAATGGCCTCTGCTCAATTAGTTTATTTTAAAGAACTCATTAGGATTAATATTAGATTTTATTCTGAAAGAATTTTTGTGTTTGGCATAAATTAAAAATATTAATAATGGGACGATCGTTTAATTTTTATATATAACCTAGGTATTTTTTATAGCTAAGCAATGAATATTGCCGCTAAATATATCAGCACTGTTGTTGATGTAGAATTTTAAGGCAAGTAACTCCACCCTTATCAACATTTTTTAACATTTTTGTATATATAATAATATTGAAAAGGGTAAATAACCAAAAATTGTAAACTAAGGTAAACTAAATAATAATATGATAGTTAGATACATAAAAAGATCAAAGCAAAATAACAAAAAGACAGAGGGTATAAGCGTGTTGAGGATCGTTGGTTGGTGAAATTGATTGTAAGCAGTTTTTAACTTGTCCATTTTGTTTTTCTTCGATTTCCCTTTGGGTGTTTCTCTATTTGTCTTCTGGTTCTTTCCCCTATAATAAATAAAAATTAGTAGGAATTCTCATTTTTTCTGATCTAATATCTAGCTTCTTAGGCCTACTTTTGGCAATGTAGCCTTACCGTACAGAGTCTTATCTTTTGGTTGCACAAAATAATGTACGGTATAGTTTACCCTCGGATTGGTAGGGTCAGGCCTGTATTTGTCACACCGTAAAGGTCTAAGCCCCTCAGCGCGTCAAGCCACCATGCATAACACATGCACCGGCACCCAGGCCACTGCGGTTTTGGTAACCAAATGACTGACCTCCAAAGTGTTGTAATCCCCATTGTAGGTTATTTTCGTAATCTAAATATTTTAAGTTACACCTTTTATATATTTGTCTACTCTCTTAAAAGTGATTTGTTAATATAACGTAGAACTTAGTAAGTTTCTACAAATTTTTTAACGGGAAAAGATCCGCTCACTTAATTAGTAACTTTTACGATTTTTTTATTTATCAGAGACCTATTAAAAAATTAGTAAAACTCTCGTCTTACAATAAAATTTTTATTATATGGTAGAAATTTTTATTTAGTGAGCAGCTGCCCAAACCAAATGCAAATTTCCTATAGTCCACATAATGTCCATCTCAGCCTAGTCCACATTCTTTTCCCGTGCGCCCTTTTTTCCTGTTGGTACTCATTTTTCAAGGCTAGTCTACCACTTTTTTGAATTACATTAAAAAAATAGCATAATAAACTATAGTTTTAGGCCGACGAAATATGTTTATAATTATTCCGTTGCCGAGATATACTTTTTTAAATAAAAAATAAGAAGAAGATAAAATTACAAAAATTGCCCACGTTGTTTAATTATAGTTAGCTGGTGCCAATTGCGCCACAGAAAATTATCCCTAATTTTAAATTCGTAGTTGGAGTGATTCCGCTGTGCTAAACGAATTTGGATTATAATTTTTAAAGTAAAATAAGAGTAATATGAATGAGACCTAATTACAATATTTACTGTAAGTATAGTTGGCGCGGCGCCGTCTCGGTTGCAGCGCGGCACCCGTACAAAATTGCACTCACGGCGCGTGCTGTTTCCGCGCACCCGACTGTTATCATGGGTGGCGAAGAGGAGCGCCACGGGGACGATTTAGCCCCGTGGCGCGGCTGACCAACCATTATTTAAGAATGTGGGTAAATTTTGAAATTCAGAACCTTCTTCTTCTTCTTTTTCTTCTCTTCTTATTATTCCAACGCTCCATTATTTAAAACCGATATTCCTCATTCGTTACTGATTGATCAAAAATAAACATGGGCTCATTAGAAAGAAGAAGGAATTACGCAACTTTCTTAGCAAGCACTTTTTTCCATTTTAGGTCCTTGTTATCGATTTATTGATCAAAATAAAAAATTTGAAAAATAGACAAATAAAAAACCTCAACCCGCACAATAACAGCCTTTTGGCAACAATAAGGATTGTACAGAGCAGACAACCAACATCACCTCATAAAAACCGCACAACAAAAGCAGACGGGTTTTAATTGGTGGGGAGAAAGGAACCAGTTCCCAGCGCCATCTGCTTCAACCGCGCGGTAAATCGGCGAAAACAACAGAAGTACTTTTTTTGAATTCTTGCATTACTGATGACAAAATTAATTCAAAGTTTTATTTATTAAAAAATAGTAATAAGCTTCAGGTGGCGCTCCCGCGCCACCGACGCTTATTACTATTTTTTAATAAGTAAAGCTTTGAATTAATTTTGTAATCAGTAATGCAAGAATTAAAAAAAGCACTATGTTGTTTTCGCCGATTTCCGCGCGTTTGAAGCTGATGGCGCTGGGAACTGGTTCCGTTTCCGCCACCAATTAAAACCGGTCTGCTTTTTTCGTGCGGTTTTTATGAGGGGATGTTGGTTGTCTGCTCTGTACAATCCTTATTGTTGCCAAAAGGCTGTTATTGTGCGTTTGGGAGTTTTTATTTGTCTGTTTTTCAATTTTTTTATTTTGATCAATAAATCAATAACAAGGACCTAAATAAAAAAATGCTTCCTAAGAAAGTTGCGTAATTCCTTCTTCTTTCTTGTTTTATTGTTGATCAACCAGTAACGAATGAGGAATATCGCTTTTAAGGATGGAGCGTTGGAATAATAAGAAGAAGAAAAAGAAGAAGAAGTGCGGCGCCACTGGGCTAAATCGCCCCGTGGCGCTACAGCGCCACCCATGATAAGCGTCGGTGGCGTGGGAGCGCCACGCGCCAGTAATCATTGGTGGTGCGGGGTGCCACACTGCAATTTAACCAACGGCAACGCGCCAACTATACTTACAGAACGTGAGTAAATATTGTAATTCATGTTCATCATCTTCTTCTTATTATTATTTTTACTTTAAAAATTATAATTGCAATCATTGGCGCACGAAATCGCGCCAACTATATTTAGAGAACGTAGGTAAACTTTGTCTGGAGCGCAACTGCACCGCACTAACTATAATTAAACAACGTGGGTAAATTTTGTAATTTAAATTTATCTTCTTCATATTATTATTTTTTATTTAAAAAAGTGTATCTCGGCAACGGAATGATTATAAACATATTTCATTGCGCAGCTAAAACTATAGTTTATTATGCTATTTTTTAATTTAATTCAAAAAAGTGGTAGACTAGCCTTGAAAAATGCTCTAAGAATAGAGCAGGAAAAAGGGGCGATTTTCCCGGGCGTATGTTTAGACAGAAAAGATGTGGACTAGGCTGAGATGGACATTATGTGGACTATAGGAAATTTGCATTTGGTTTGGGCTCACTAACTAAAATTTCTACCATATAATAATTCACACAGCACTGTTGCATTTTTTTTAGTTTAAATGAAATGTCAATTTAAAAAATCATATTCACAGCAATTTTTGACAAGCGCGAAATCGCCACTTTTTCAAATTTATAGTTGTTTTTTACACATACAAATATAACCTTCTAATTGAAAAAGTGGCGATTTTGCGTTTGTCAAAGATTGCTGTGAGTATAATTTTTCAAATTGACATTTCATCAAACTAAAAAAATGCAATAGTGCTGTTTGATTAGATCAATGTATAAACGAATTCTTATCATATGGTAGAAATTTTTATTTAGTGAGCAGCTGCCCAAACCAAATGCAAATTTCCTATAGTCCACATAATGTCCATCTCAGCCTAGTCCACCATCTTTTTTTTTTAAACAGAACACCGGGGAAAAACCACCTATTTACAGCAATAAACCAAGATAAGTAAAAAACAAAATTATTAAGAAAAAAAAAGCAACTCCCTACTAAAAGCGATACGATTTTGTACCATTTTTGAGCACTCATTTAATGAGCAAAACAACTGTCATTATTAATTCGAGATTTTGTGGTTCATATTTCAGATGATTTGAAGATTTTCATAAAAAAATCAAAGCAAAAAAAAACGTAATCTTTTCGACATTTAACTCAAACTTGGTAAAACATTTAATTAAAGCGTTTACAATCTATTTTGAACTTATAATTGAATAAGCGACTATAATTTGGAATTCATTTTTGTGGCAGGACATACTATTGATTAAAAAAATACAGCATTTATTTACTAGACAAATATATAAAAGGTGTAACTTAAAATATTTAGATTACGAAAATAACCTACAATGGGGATTACAACACTTTGGAGGTCGTGGTTGATTTGGTTTACCAAAACGGCCATTGCCACCTTGGTGCCATCATGTGTTTTGTGCATGGTGGCTTGACGCGCTGAGGGGGCTTAGACCCTTACCGTGTGGCCATTGCGGCCTAGCCCTCAATCCGAGGGTAAAGCTTATCTTTTCATACATTGTTGTGCAACCAAAAGATAAGCCTTTCTCCTACGGTAAGGTGCATTCCGACCAAAAGTAGGCCTAGGGACTAGATGTGAGATAGGAAAAATAAATTATTACTAATTTTTATTTATTATAGGGGAAAGAACCAGAAGACAAAATCAAGAAACACCAGAAGGGAAATCAAAGAAACAAAATGGACAAGTTAAAACTTTGTTACAATCAATTTCCACTACCAACGATCCTCAACTTACGCTTATACCTATGTCTTTTTGCCTTTATTTCTTTGATCTTTTTATGTTATCTAACTATCATATTATTATTTAGTTTACCTTAGTTTACAATTTTTTTGGTTATTTCCTTTTCAATATTATTATATATTATTCTCATACAAAAATGTAAAACTCACATCAGCTCCCTAAAATTCCTTGATAGGGGTGGAGCCTTGTACTAAAATTCTACATCAACAACAGTGCTGATATAGAGTATTAGGCGGCAATATTGAATATCCATTGCCGGCCCGCTTCAGCTATAAAAAAAATACCTAGGTATGTCAAAATTAAACGATCGTCATAATATTTTTAATTTATGCCAAACTTACAAAATTCTTCAGAATAAATCTAATATTAATCCTAATGAGTTCTTTAAAATAAATTTTAATTGTACCAGAGGCCATTTTTATAAACTTAAGGTTGAAAAATCTCATGTTAACTGTGGAAAATTTTAGTTACGAAATGGAATGCATTATCTGAACAAGGTAACACCTTCACTGCAAGTTTTAAAATATTTCTATTATGATGTTTAAAACCCATCCATTTAAATGAAAATTGTTCACAGAGTTATAACGTTATAGAATCATTTTTAGCCAATTAGTACTTATGAAAAAAAGAAATCATTCATTCATTGGAGATTATTTTTTCACAAGCACTAATTAGCTAAAAGTGATTCTATTAGCTCCTCCACAACTATTCCCACAGAGCAAAACATATATGACGTGATCACGAATACTATAAAACATTTTGAGGGTCCTTAAAATCCTGACGTGATGATTATGATTTTAAGATTTATTGGAGCGATTACATAACCCGGCCTTTTAACATTTTTTTTAGCAAACTAAGTTTCTGTAGTTTATGATATTGTCAAACGTGATTGGCTCGCATGTATTGGTTTAATTTGTTATCTTTTTTATTATAGTAGTATGGTATAAATTTTATTTTTGTTGGCTGGAATGATGTTAATTTATTATATGAGCAAGTGTCATGTTAATGGGCACTGCCTAAAAGTAGTAATTTTGTGCGCATATCACAGCCCTCTTTAAATGGGAAAGAAGAGTTTAGCTCAGTTTTGGAACGCATAAACTGGTTATTTAATTAAAAACCATAGGTACTCCAATTGTTTTGTGACTTCAAGCCTTTAAAAAAGCACACAAGTACAGTTTCGTGTATAATTACATTGAATTTTAATGTAATTCGTCATTCTAAAACAGCAAAACGAAATCATAGAATGTATAAGCAAAAAGAGCAAAAATCGGGACAACTGAGGTTTTTTTCAAACCGGTTACGCAGTATGCACTCAAAATTAAGCAACTTTTCCCATAAAAAAAAGACTCAAATTGGTTGTCTGAACCAAGTTGTGTAAAAACCGTGCTGACAGCAAGTACATCAGTTTATCAAAATTTTATTTAACCCTAGTGAAAAATTAAGTCGGTGGGAATTTAATACTTTACTTTGGTTGGCTAATTAAGTGCGGCTGGCCCCAGCCCCATATTTAATATTTAGCTTTGATTGGCTGGCTGTATTTGGTTGGCTCATTCCCCGGCTGCAATAATATGTGCACGAATATACTGCTAATTTATGGGCAGTGCTCATTTACAGGACACTTATCCAATGAATGGTAGTTGTTTTGCCATTTTTTGTGCATGACAGTTAATTCCAGTGCTCAAAAATGGTACCGAATTGCTTCTTGCAAATAGTTCCATATTTTGCCCTAAGAATGTGGTACCGAGTCAAACCTTTTGTATTCGATTTTAATGATTATTTGTGAAAACGTTACCCCTGCCTCCAATAGGCCACAAAAATTTTTTTTTCTAAAATATATTTGTGGGTTTAGGAGATATCACCCCCTAAAAATTGCGTTTTTTAAATTCTGTACTTGAAAAATTTCTCAATGACTTTAAAAGTTTCTATAAGATTAACTAAAACAAAGCGGCTATTTTCTAATTCAATTTGATAACTTGATTGTTAATATTGATGCAGTATTACGTGAGATATTACGTTTCCCATACAAAAATCTTGTGGTTTTTTTAAACACCAAACGACAGCAGTGATTTAATTAAGTTTGTCCAACATTTTTTTCGTACACTTCTTATTTTTTTGAAAAATTAGGGGTTTTTTGAATCAGCACTACACTTTTTGCTTATCAATTACTCAAAACATACCGTGATGATAACAGGTGGTTACACCTCCGAATTTTAATAGCTTTGAAATGTCACATAGTATTCATTCGAGATCACGTCATATATGTTTTGCTCTGTGGGATAAGTTTTGGGAGGAGCAGCGACAAAAAAGGGCTCCAAAATGCAGGTGTGAATATGTCTAAAAGAATGCCGCGCCGGCGGGTTATTAGAAAGGCGCGGGTGCTTTATTAGACATAACTGGTGGCGTCCCTTTATGCGCGTGGTGTCCTTTTATGCGTGCGATTCTTTCTGACTAGAACAAAGGATTTTGACCAGCGTGAACGCATGCAAACATTCAATTCACACAATCAGGAATTCAACATTTTATTTTCGTTAATGGGTTAAAAATAAAACGCAAACAAATCTTTTACAATATTATTTTTTATCAAGATTGGATATGTTTTTAAAGAGTTTAATATATTTTTTTCCAACAAACTTGTTTGAGTCTCTTCTGGCATTAAGTTTTTGAGGTTTGAGCTCCCTGCTGTTTTTTTAATATAAGGCTTTTTTTTCGAAACTTTGTTTCAGCGTTTGCTAAAATTTCCGTCTTTTGAAACATTAAATTTAATGTAAACACAGGCAATTATTACGTAATTTCTAATTTTTTTTTTTGCAAACAACCTAAATTATTCTTGATTTAGAAACAAAAGTTATTGTAAACTAAAAAATAGTTTTCACTTTTTAAGGTAGAACAATACAGTTGCAAAAATTTCTCCAAATTTCCCCAAACCATGTAGTCGGGGGTTTTTGGAAGTTCTGATGACAAATCCGACCTCCTTTTTTAAATTCGACCCCCCGGGAGGCACTAGGGGGTTTGCGACCCCCCCTTGGGGGAATTCTGACTATATACTGGTTTTACCTTAAAACCACCTCAAAACACGTACTCCGGGTTGAATACAGTAGTGAATAATAAACACTTTTTTAATTAAAAAGTTAAAAATTAAAAAAAAAAATTTTTGACGTTAAACATATTGCCCAAGGGGACTCCAACCTAGAGCTCCGGGTTTCTAAGTTGGACGCTCTAACCACTTGCTCTAGCACGAACGATGAGTACAATGACAAACATA